>PVKV010034903.1:0-17199 GCA_004027835.1 Alouatta palliata | reverse complement strand
CCAGCACTTTGGGAGGCCGAGACGGGTGGATCACGAGGTCAAGAGATCGAGACCATCCTGGTCAACATGGTGAAACCCCGTCTCTACTAAAAATACAAAAATTAGCTAGGCATGGTGGCACGTGCCTGTAGTCCCAGCTACTCGGGAGGCTGAGGCAGGAGAATTGCTTGAACCCAGGAGGCGGAGGTTGTGGTGAGCCAAGATCGCGCCATTGCACTCCAGCCTGGGTAACAAGAGCGAAACTCCTACTCAAAAAGAAAAAAAAAAAAATTTAACCTTTGTGGCCTCAGAAAATAATATCCCCAAATATGACTTTTCAGCATGCAAAGTACTTTGAACTAAAGGATATTGCAGGGCCTCAGAAGCAGCCTCAGAACCAGTCTCTTTTAGCTTCTTCTGCCCTCCTGTTTCATGTCTATCATTTTCCCCAAAGAGAGTCATAGAAATCAAAATTCCTCTTCCAGATTGCAGGAAAGAGTTTTATAGAAACTAGAAACTCCTTTCCCCAAACCGAGACATAAAAACTCGAATTATTACTCTAACCTTCCTCTAGCTTTCTGTATAAAAACCGGCCAAAAAGAAATTCTCTGACATACCTTTTCTGAAAGTAGACCATAAGACCCTCATTACAGAAGGAGTCCTGCCCTGCACCTAGAAAAACAGGAATGCCATGCAGAGAGGCCAAGAAAAATCTTGACAGGCCTTGCTGGGTTTTCCCACTCAGTCTGTTACCAATAGATCATTCACTTATTGTCCAGTCACATTTCTACATGGCTGTTCAACCTTCATTTAATCTAAATATAAAAATGGACAGTTTTCTCTTAGGCATTTGGGTCTTTATTTCTGAAGATTCTCATGTCACATAAAACTTTGATTAAATATAATCTGTTATACTTTTCTCTTGTTAACTTGTCTGTTCTTGCAGGAATGTCAGTTATGTCCCTTACGATGGATAAGGAAATGTATCACACCTCTCCAGCCCCACAAACCCATTCTGTCCATTAATAAGCCCATTTCAACCACATTCACAAACTTGAAAGAGAGAAGAGATGGGAATATTTAGAATAATATATCCATACAATTTATGTCCCTATTTACTTTTAATGTTTTTGGAGCCCATTCTCCTGATGTGCTCGTCAGCGTATGTAGACTCAGATATTTTGAAAAGTATTTTGATTGCTAAAGTCTATGATTTAGAGAAGGACAGAGTCTCTTATGAGTACAATGACATGTAAAACCAACAAAACAAAGCCATTTTCCTTGTAACTACAAAATTCCCCTCCATGAAAATCCAAACTAAATATGACATTTAATTTCCAGTATTGGTGGTTGGTTCAGTAACATCTGTACTCAACTTGTTCTCGTCATGATACTCCTTTTTTTCTTTAGAAATTAGAGTGGGGATAAGTCAACTCTGGGAACACTCACTATAATTACTGAGGCCAGTATTTTTGCAACAAAGCACATGTCATAATTTTGAGGGTTTCTGCACAGTCAGATATTCACTTTATCTAAGGATACTTTCATTGGCTTGTTTTTGAATGCTTTTTTAGCCTGAATGAAAATATACATGTTCTGACATTTTTAATTGTATCCAGCTTGATTTACTTTTTTAGTTGCTTGATTAGTTGTGATGTGAATCTCTGATATTTATACAAATCAATATATTTGATTATTACGTTTTCCACAGCAGTGATCAGAGAAATTATTTTCTGAACCTAAGTCAATCTTAACTCATGGAGGAGGAAGAAGATTTGACAATTCCCTTGAATTTCTTCTCTTTCTTTTCTTTCTTTTTTTCTGCCTGTTTTCTTCATGTGCTGAATGTCATGGCCACCTCATTAGTTCTAGATAATCTCTTCCTTTTCTTTCAACAACGAAAGACCTATAAGTACTAGTTAAATTTGTCTCGTAATGACTGTTGCACTGCAGGGTCATTTATTGTGAACCATTTGTAAGAAACACAGCAAAATGTTCCAATCAATGTGTACAGATAGGGTCAGGCTAATACAGAGGTGTATTCAAATGCCCAGATGCCAATTTAGTTCATCTTTTGTGAGATCCTGAGTTATTTTCTTGCTATCAAGATGAAGCCTCTGAAGTTTATTTTTTCTTTCTATTATTTTCTTTTATATCTTTATAAAGAATACTGTAAAACTTTTTAAAACTCTACCAAGCCAAATAGTCCATATATACTTTATTAGTGAAAATAGCTTTAAGCCAACTGTAGAATGATTGAAATTTAATTGTTGGTAGCCAAGACAAGTAAATTACTAATCAATAGGTTTAGGGGAGAATATTAGCTAAAGCTTCAGGCAGTTTCTTATTTACTATAAGCACAATAACTATAATTAATTATCCAGTCAAAAATAATTCTATTTGATCTGTAAGAGAAATGGGACTTTCATTTCAAGATTTAGTTTAACAAATGTAAGAACTTATATAGTACCTTTACCATTATCAATTAAACAATGCCTTAGATTAGAAACTGGATTTTTTTTTTGTAGTCCCAGAATTAATACTTATATTTAGTTGCATAACTTAAACAACATTTACTGGCAAACTGAGAAGGCACATGTAGGCTAACATTCCTTTTTCTTCTGTTATTAAGTTAGAATAGATATGAAGCATAGCAAGGTGTTACATGTTTATTTATAAACAATAAAGCTAAATATTTAAGGAAACAATAATTTAATCTTCCACATAAGACATGTAGAGTAAGAGTAGTGATGTGAAAAATATCATGACACTAGTTTGATTTTTTTAAATCCAATTCACTGGTATTAGAGTTTGTATAAACTCCTCCCAGATTCTGGTGTTGAGGCTCAGAACATGATACTCCAAAGTATGACACTTTGGCATGCTGAATACTTTGAAGTAAAAGAGATTGGGACCATCTCAGAAGCAGTCTTGCTGACTTTCTTCCATCTCGTTTTCCATCCCTCTTTCTTTCCCAGTGCAAGTCATAGAAACTAGAATTCTTCTTCCTCAAGATGCAGGCACCTGTAATCCCAGCTGACTGGCACACTGAGGCAGGAGATTCACTTGAAACCAGAAGGCAGAGGTTGCAGCAAGGTGAGATTAAACCATTGCACTCCAGCCTGAGTGACAGAACAAGACTCAATCTTAAAAACAAACAAACAAACAAAACCCAAAAATATATACCTGAGACTGGGCAGTTTAAAAAAGAGGAATCTGAACAGACAGTCCTTGCTGGGCTTCCCTCTCAGTCTGTTACCATTAGATCAACCATGATATGGTTTGTCTGTGTCCCCACCCAAGTCTCATCCTGAATTACCACATAGGAGAGACCCAGTGGGAAGTAACTGAATCATGGGGGGCAGGTCTTTTCTGTGCTGTTCTCACAATAGTGAGTAAATCTCAGGAGATTTGATGGTTATTATAAGGGGAAAGTTTCCTGTACAAGCCGCCTTCTCTTGTCTACTACCATGTGAGATGTCTTTCACCTTTCCCCATGATTGTGAGGCTTCCCCAGCCATGTGGAAGTGTGAGTTTGCCATTAAACCTCTTTCTTTTTTAAACTGCCCAGTATCAGGTATATCATTTTGGTTTTTTTTTTTTTTCTTTTTAGATGGAGTCTTGTTCTGTCACCCAGGCTGGAATGCAGTGGTGTGATCTCACCATACTGCAACCTCTGCCTTCTGGGTTCAAGCAATTCTCCTGCCTCAGCCTGCCAATCAGCTGGGATTACAAGTGCCTGCCACCATGCCTGGGTAATTTTTGTATTTTTAGTAGAGACGTGGTTTCACCATGTTGGCCAGGCTGGTCTTGAACTCCTGACCTCAGGTGATTCTCTTGCCTTGGCCTACCAAAGTGCTGGGATTACAGATGTAAGCCACCATCCAGGCCCCTATATCTTTATCAGCAGCATGAAAATGAACTAATACTGTACAGTGGTACCACTGGAGTGAGGTACTGCTGAAAAGATACTTGAAAATGTGAAAGCAACTTTGGAATTGGATAACAGGCAGAGGTTGGAATAGTTTAGAGGGCTCAGAAGAAGACGGGAAGATGTGGGAAAGTTTGGAACTTCCTAGAGACTTGTTGAATGGCTTAGACCAAAAGCCTAATCACGATGTGGACAATAAGGTCCAGGCTGAGGTGGTCCCACATGGGGATGAGGAACTTGTTGGGAAGTGGAGCAAAGTTCACTCTTGTTATGTTTTAGCAAAGAGACTGGCAGCATTTTGCCCCAGCCCTAAAGATTAGTGTAACTTTGAACTTGAGAGAGATGATTGAGGGTATCTGGTGGAAGAAATTTCTAAGCAGCAAAGCATTCCAGAAGTTACTTAGGTGCTGTTAAAAACATTTGGTTTTATAAGAGAAGCGGACCATAAAAGTTCGGAAAATTTGCAGGCTGACAATGTGATAGAAAATAAAAACCCATTTTCTGAGGAGAAATTTAAGCCAGCTGCAGAAATATGCATGAGTAATGAGGAGCCAAATGTTAATCACCAAGAAAATAGGGAAAATGTCTTCAGGCCATGTCAGAGGTCTTCATGGCAGCCCCTCTCATCACTGGCCTGGAGGCCTAGGATAAAATGGTTTTGTGGGCTGGGCCCAGGGTCCCCATGCTCTGTGTCACCTAGGGACATGGTGCCCTGTGTCACAGCTACTCCAGCCATGGCTGAAAGGGGCCAATGTAAAGCTCAGGTCATGACTTCAGAGGGTGCAAGCCTCAAGCCTTGGCAGTTTCCACATGGTGTTGAGCCTGCAGGTACACAAACATCAAGAACTGAGGTTTAGGAACCTCTGCCTAGATTTTAGAAGATCTAGGAAAACTCCTGGATGTCCAGGCAGAAGTTTGCAGCAGGGTGAGGATCTTGTAGAGAACCTCTGCTAAGTCAGTGCAGAAGGGAAATGTGGGATTGGATCCCCCACACAGGGTCCCAGCTGAGGCACTGCCTAGTGGAGCTGTGAGAAGAGAGCCACTATCCTCCAGATCCCACAATGGTATATCCACCAACAGCTTGTACTGTACAACTGGAAAAGCCATAGACACTCAATGCCAGTTTGTGAAAGCAGCTGGGAAGAGGACTGTACCCTGAAAAGCCACAGGGGTGGAGCTGCCCAAGACCATGGGAACCCACCTCTTGCATCAGCATGACCTGGATGTGAGACAGGGAGTCAAAGGAGATTATTTTGGAGCTTTTAAATTTGACTGCTCTGCTGGATTTCAGACTTGCATGAGGCCTTTAACCCCTTTGTTTTGGCCAATGTCTTCCATTTAAAATGGCTGTATTTATTCAATGCCGGTATATCCATTGTATCTAGGAAGTAACTAACTTGCTTTTGATTTTTCAGGCTCTAAGGTGGAAGACATTTGCCTTGTCTCAGATGAGACTTTGGACTATGAAGTTTTGAATGCTGAAATAAGATTTTGGGGGACTGTTGGGAAGGCATGATTGGTTTTGAAATGTGAGGATATAAGATTTGGGAGGAGCCAGGGCAGAATGATACAGTGTGGCTGTGTCCCCACCCAAATCTCATCTTGAATTCTCATGTGTTGTGGGAAGGGCCTGATGGGAGGTAATTGAATTATGGGGGACAGGTCTTTCCTGAGCTATTCTTATGATAGTAACTCTCAAGAAACCTGATAGTTATTTTAACGGGGATTTTTCCTGCACAAGCCTCCTCCTCTTGTCTGCTGCCATGTGAGATGTACCTTTCACCTTCTGCTATGATTATGAGGCTTTCCCAGCCATGTGTTACTGTAGGTTCTCCATTAAACATCTTTCCCTTGTTAACTACTCAGTCTCGGGTATGTCTATCAGCAGTGTGAAAATGGACTGATACAATACCCTTTTGTCCACTCACATTTCTCCACAGCTGTCCATTCTTCATCTCACTTAAGCATTAAATTATTATGAAAAATAATTGAAAAATTATTCAGTTTTTGCTGAATCTTTGAGTTTTCATTTCTGAAGGCTCCTGTGCCATGTAAAACTTTCATTAAATAAATTTGTTATGCTTTTCTCTTGCTAACCTCTCTTTTGTTATAGATATGTGGACATTGATACATATGATATATGAGAAAAGATATCACACTTTTCTACCTCTATACTGGATATGATCAACTGTTACTCATATTTCTCTGTGTCATTGGATATGTTCATTTTTATGTAAGTCCAAATGGCTATGCTAATGATATGTTGGAGAAGAATAAAAAGGGAGAACTTAAGAAAGATAAAGGTAGTGTGAAATGATGTCAATTGCACATTATACATATTTTCACACTGAAGAAATTTCAGTGAAATTCCTCCTGTGTATTTTTATGAAGAGCTAAACGTATATATACTTAGGTTAGATACTGGAAACATTTCTGTGAAAGTGGTCTGGCATGCATTCCTATATTTAAATAATATGGAAATTTTACTTATTCCCCACTTTAAGGACTATCAATTACCATATTAGAGATAAGAAAAATTTAAAAGTTATAAATATAGAGTTTAAAATGTTGATCCTGATAAATGAGGCTATAAATGACTTCAAAAGAAAAATGTGTATATGTCTAATTCACTCCATATATGGAGAAATTTTATAAAAGTGGTTAGCTTTTAGAAATCCATCCCTCCCATTTTACTATGAATGTAAAACTTCTCCTGTTGTCTGCCTGTGGGTATTTTGCAGTTTTGAAATGCTTCAGGTTAGCACAAACTGCACAGTTGACATTTTAGAAATGTTTTTTTTTCTCTTATTCATCTCTAAATATCAGTACCTAAAGGGATTATGCTTAACTTATTAGAACAGTGGATTTTTTTTAATGGATTTTTTTACCCTTTTGTGCTCCAAAGACACCTAAGAGTGGGTCTAGCTGTAATGTTGTAGGTCATTGTGATATTCTGGTGGAATAAAACAAAAACTAAATTTTTTTGGAGCTGTCATTATACATGGACAATTTTTTAAATACATAACTTTTTTTTCAAGAACTTTAAATTCAACATTAACATATTCTGTTTAAGAAATAAAGGGAATATACATTGTAATATTAAACTATGTACTTTGCCAGAGCAGAAAATAATTTCAAAAGTGTAAAATAAACTGACATGCCTTTAAGTCAGTGATGTATAGATTATAACATTCCAAAATTGATGTAAATTTGTTGTGTGACAATGATGTTTTAAGTGGTGGACTAAACATCATTAAAAAAAAACTCAACTATTAGTCAAGCATCTAGATATAATTTTAATGAATATAAATAGTATTCAATAATGCTTTCTCTATTTTTTTCAACCATAGTGTAGTACGTATAGAAGAAATATTTTCAAACCATTTTCCTTTCTCTATGGCAGTGACAAGAACATTATCAGGGAAAAAGTAGGTTTTACGATGCAGAATTTATACAATTTGAGTTTCTTTTTAACAAACTAATATAAAATTATAAATTCATAATTAAGTACACAGGTGAGCATTGATCTAAAAGGAGAAAATAAATTTAAACCAACAATGCATTTTTAAATGTTAGTGGAAACCACTAATATTACAGAAATCCAGAAAATCTGCATGATATTTTTTGAATTACAGTGCCCCGTTATAACAGTCCCAACCCCTGCCTCGTATTTGGCTGCATGCTCTTTGATCACCTCTTCATACTGCAAGGTTTTCTTGTATCTTTCTATAAAACAAAAGAAAAAAAAAGTTTTTCTCTAGGATATTTAATCAAAATATAAAAACGTTAAAATATCAAAACATTTTTTATAACTTGTTAGCATTCCTTTTAGTATTATAACTTATTATTGAAAATATCATGCAGTCTCTAGAATTGTGTTCCAAAATTGGGAAAGCCTTTAAGGGTGTTTTTCAATATATGCGTATGATTTAGGGGAATTTTACACGCATTCTGGTTCCTAACATATTGCAAACAGATTCTATTCCCCAACTTACAGGATAGGACCTGCTCATATCATAATGGGATTTCATTCCTGCAGCACTTTAAGTCAGTAGGTAGAGGAGTATTTCTAGAAGTCATTCCTATATTGAAACAGGTAGCAGTCATCTAGTTATGCACAGAAGTGACTGAATCTCATCAATATTTCCCACTAAACTCAAACTAAATGTACCTTCAACTTAACTTCTCCTTAGCTGTGTCCTCAAATGTTCCCAAATATGCTGTGCCATCTAACGAGGAGTTGAATAGCAAAAAAGATGGTGTTCTTAACCCATTGCAGTTAAAATATCTTTTGCAAACTTTTAAAAAGTCAACACATTGGTGTTAAACACATTGGTGGCCCTTTTCTGGGCCTTGGAAGGAATCTATGGAAGTGAATTTTATTTGCTTCAAGATGAACCTGGCTCTGAACATGATGTGAAGGTTAGAGTAAAAGATGATATCACAGCCAGGGGCAGTGGCTTATGCCTATAATCCCAGCACTTTGAGAGGCTGAAATGGGCTGATCACCTGAGGTCAGGAGTTCGAGGCTAGCCTGGCCAATATGGTGAAATCCCATCTCTACTAAAAATACAATTAAAAAAAAAATTAGCTGGGCATGGTGGTGCGCACCTGTGGTCTCATCTACTTGGAAGGTTAATTCAGGAGAATCACTTGAACCCAGGAAGCAGAGGTTGCAGTGAGCTGACATTGTGCCACTGCACTCCAGCCTGGGTGACAGTGAGACTCCGTCTCAAATACACACACACACACACACACACACACACACACAGCTTAATGTGTGGATCTGAGTTCTTTATATTTGTAAAAGAAATAAATTTATATTCTCTAAAAATCCAAAATTTAATTTTCATAGATTAAAGTTTCCTCCTCTGAGTAAAATAATATGAGACTGTCCTTGCATCTGTTCTCACTCTTCCTGGTCTCCTTGCATGACTTCAGCCAAATGCTATCACTTACATCATGTTGCTTTTCTGAGACATTTGTCTCTACCTTTCTCTTGAGATTCAGGTCTGAGTATCCTACTTTGATTTGTTGGTCACTAACATCTTGATATTTCAAAGGCACAGTCCATCATATACTATGCCGAAGACATGTTCTACCTTTATTTTACACCTGTAACCTCATCATCAATGAATGCTTAGGTCTGTCTGTGTCAGTCAGGGTCCTCTTAATCACCTCTCCACATGCAATCTTTTACACCTATTTTCTTCTAAGTCTGTCCCCACGACAACTACCTTACTTTCTCATTTCTCATTTAGGTTATTGCAAGAGCGTATTCATTTGTGTCCTTGTCTGACGCCTGAATCTCTTGTCAAAGCACATACTTCGAGATTATTCATGTCAAGATTCCAGTTAGATGAATATACAGATTTCTTTAAAAATTTTCTGTGGTTTCTAGATTCTAGGATAATTTTCAAATGTCTTTACTGAACAAATCAAATCTCCTGACTCTTTTTCTTGTTGTCTTTTCTACTGTCCCATATGCAATCTCTACTTAAGCCATTCTAATTAATATTCAGTTTTTTAACTTAATGCTTCATCCTTCTGCCTGCTATGTTTACTTAAGGGAGCATTCTGACCCCTCTTCCCTGCTGAGGAATCTTCTTCATGGACTTTGGGACTCACCTCAAAAGTAATTAACCTCTTCTGAGAAAATTTCCCAATGATGATGGGCTAATTCATAAGTCAGGTCTTTACTTTGCTTTCACAGCACCTGGGCATACATTTATGAGATAGTTAACAAACCACATTGTAATCACTGGTTTTTACTTTTTTCCCCATAGACTGTGGGTTCGACGTGATTGAGGGCTATGTTGTTTATTTCTGCACTCTGAGCACAAAAATGTACAGTGTCTGATACATAGGAGATGTTCTCAAGTATTTTGAATGAATAATTAAATGAGAGAAAACGGTGTGATTGAGCAACTAACCCATTAAATGTTCAATGAGTAGGTAGGTGTGAGTATAGAGTTATCATAAGATCATGTAATTTGAGGCAGAGAAACATGCACCTTTTTCTTTTAGTCTGTCGACAACTTGACAATACTAATGATACTATGTCTTTTCTCTCCTTTCTATATCTTAATGAATCTTAAAATATTAAACTATATGAAAGAAATTAAGTCACTAATGATGTGATAAATCTAAAAGTAGGGAAATAAGCTCAAGGTATATTAAGAGCAACTCACAAATAGGAAACTCAGTGTTTAAAAATTGATACAGTGTCTAGGAGTATCTAAAATACTTGGATAAAGTATTTCTATTTTGGGAAATCATGACTTGATAAAATTTCATGATTGAAGATAATGGTTATTGAAAAATAGACCATAGTCAGAAGAAGTTAAAAATGTTTATTAAAATCAATCCTTATAAATGATAGTTTTGCCTGTTTGTCTACCTCACTAAAATGTCTTTCTCTCCTTTTGCTATCTTTTTTTTTTGCTTTTTCTAATATGCATGCATATATATCAATCTTAATTGGTTGTTTTATATATATTTATAAAAAGATGGAGCATCCCTTTGAACTGATTTTCTGAAAGTAAATATTTCCCTCTTTCTGCTACTGCCTGTTTTATTTCTTGCCTAAGTTTCCATTGGTTTACTCTTGAAAGGTATTTATTTATTGACATTGTCTATCCACCTTACATTCCTGAGTATTGACACCTAACTTTATGACATGCTAATCTCATAATGTAACTAACTCAAACTCATTTGGATAGTTCATCTTTATATTTAATATAGCATATGGAAATACAGGTTATAGTAATTAAGAATAATGCCATATTTCATTAGCTATGCCTCATTAATTAGGAATTTTTAATTATTTGAATAGGAATGGTGCTAAAATTTACTTGTATGCTAAAAGAAAAAATCCTGTTAAACAAATATATAGTGTACATATAATTTTAAGAAGATTAACTTAAAATATTTCAAGTCCTTAGCAGTGTCACTTTGCATGGTAATAACCAATAGATAACTAAAGTTCTTTTACTTTATATATTTTATTTTACTTTACTTACGTCACTTTACCTAGAAATAATTTAATAGCCAGGTACAATGGCTGATGACTATAATTCCAGCTACTCAGGAGGCTGCTGTGAGACAATCCCTTGAGACCAGGAACTAGAGACCTATCTGGACAACACAGTGAGACCCTGTCTCTACGACAAATAAAACAATTAGCAAGGCAAGGTGGTACATGCCTATAGTCCTAGGAACCTGAGTTGGTAATTTCATTTGAACTCAAGAGTTCAAAGCTCTGGGGAGCTGTGATCATGCCATTGCACCATTCCAGCAATAGAGTGAGACCCTATCTCAAAAAAATTATTTATGATTATGTGTTAGCTATGATCTAATTAGAAAACTGAATTTTAAATATTCTTTCTTTAGAAATTTTCACATATTCAAATTGTTTTTCTCAATTCTTTCAAGTTACCAATTTGTTTTTCTATATAACTTGAATAGTGCAGGTGTCAAGAACTGGATATTGTTTCAAGATAAACTGATATTTAAATATTTCAATTAAAACTGATTCCATTCTAGTTACTTACCATGTAACAAAAATAAATAAAGTCGATTCATTTTTTAAAGTAGTGAACACATGATAAAAAAAGTCAATATTCAGATGTCCTAAAATTATTTATTACAATAAATTATGATAATTCAAATCAACTGCTGAGTATATTTATTTGTACTTCCTTTTCTGATACCAAAATACATTTATAATGTTAATACGTTTGATACTAATTAGCCCAAGTTCAACTCTAACTCTGTCATTTGTGAACTCTGTGATATTGAACAAGTTACTCCATTTCTCCAAACTCTAATTTGTTCCTTCACGAAAGGTGGAAAGCAGTAGCTATTTTATGTTTTTCATAAGGATTAAATGGGATTATGTAAAATGTTCTCAACATGGTCTCTGACATATGGTACTCAAAGAAGAGTATGACAATTAAATAATTTTAATATGATTAAATGTAAACATTCTATAATAGTGCATATAACCAGTCATCTTCAGTTTCAATTATAATTAATAAATAAGGCAAATTTTTATGACCCCTAAAAATACCCCTTTACAGACTATTGTTTGCAGGAAGTGAGTTACTTGCATTGGCTCATGTATTGTATATAATTAAACTTTTTTTTTCATTGCTGAACATATTTGCAGGCTATACATCCAGGATTAGTAGGTAGTATTAGATATTAACGCACAAACTGCATTTAATTTTATTGACTCATTTTATTTAGCCTATTTAATTAACTTCCTTGGCAATGCACTTAATAGTGGAGCCCTTTTCGCATTCTTATCCCTTAAATGATGGCTTTACTCTTTAAATCTGTTCTCAGCATTCTTCTCTTTTCACCTATCACTCCTCAGATGATCTCATTCACCCCAGGAACTTCAATTACTATCTATTTGCTAATAAGTTCTACATTTATGTCTCCAACCCATAGCTCTTTGTATCATAAAATCCATGCTCTATTGGGCAACTTCATCTTAATTCCCACAGGAACTATAAGTGTATATAAATTGAATTCAACATAATCTGCTCGTAAACTAATCTGTCTCTTATTGTATTTATTCAAATGCAATATGCTGTAATCAACCCAGTTGTAAGAACTGAAAATCTGGATATCATTTTCAGTTTATCTCTCCATCACAGCCTTCACATTAATCAAACATCAAATTCTATCATATCATCTCCATTTTCACTATTACAACCCTGGATTAGGCCATATCCACCCTTTCTTACAATATTTTGACAGATAATTAAATGTTATGCTTTTTAAAATTTTTATTAATTTAATTTAATTTTTAAAAATTATTTATTTTACTTTTGGTGCATACTATATCTGGCATTTCTCCCCATGTTATCCCTCCCCACCCCTCCTCCCTCTCCACTCCCCATTGTCTCTCCCCTACCCTCCACCAACTGTCCCCTGTGTGTGATGCTCCTCTCCCTGAGTCCACGTGTTCTCATTGTTCAGCACCCACCTATGAGTGAGAACATACGGTGCTTGGCTGTCTGTTCTTGGGTCAGTTTGCTGAGAATGATGGTTTCCAGATTCATCCAAGTCCCTACAAAGGACATGAACTCTTCGTTTTTTATGACTGTGTAGTATTCGACGGTGTATATGTACCAAATTTTCTTTCTCCAGTCTATCATTGATGGGCATTTGGGTTGGTTCCAGGTCTTTGCTGTTGTACACAGGGCTGCAGTGAACATACGTGTGCATATGTCTTTGTAGTAGAATGATTTATAGTTCTTTGGATATATAACCAATAGTGGAATTGCTGGGTCAAATGGAATTTCTATTTCTAGGTCCTTGAGGAATCGCCACACTGTCTTCCACAATGGTTGAACTAATTTACACTCCCACCGACTGTGTAAGAGTGTTCCTATTTCTCCATATCCTCTCCAGCATCTGTTGTCTCCTGATTTTTTAATGATCGCCATTCTAACTGGCGTGAGATGATATCTCAGTGTGGTTTTGATTTGCATTTCTCTAATGACCAGTGATGAAATGTTATGCTTTTACTAGTCTTTTTTGCTTCCATTTCAGTCTCTGCAACATAGAGTGATCCTTCTAAAGCACAAATATAATTATCAGATCCAGTTCTAAAATCAGTGAAGCTCAGACAAGAGCATAAATGGAAGTGCATGGCTTCTGTGATGGATAATTTTAGGTGTCAAATTGACCAGATTAAGTAATATCTGCAGAACTGCTGAAGCATTAAGTAACATCTGCAGAACTGCTGTGTATGTCTGTGAGAATGCTTCTAGAAGAAATTGGTGTGTAGGTCAGTGGATTGTGGGGGTGGAGATCTATCCTCATTTTGGGCAGGAACCATCCAATTGGCTAGAGTCCAAGATAAAGCAAAAACAAGCAAATAAAAAACAGAGCTGGTAAACCCTTCTTCCGCTGCCCTTGGACATCAGAACTCCAGGCTCTCTGGCCTTTCTTTGGATTCCAGGATGTGTCATCCATCCCCACAAGATTATCAGTCCTGTGGCCTTGGACTGAGAATTACACATTTAGCTTCTCTGGTTCTGAGGAGTTTGTACTTGGATTGAGCCATGCTACCAGCACCCCAGAGTCTGCCGCTTACAGATGATCTGTCATGGAACTTCTCAGTATTCATAATCACATGAGCCAAATCCCCTTATAACCCCTCTCGTCTTATCTATCTGTCTATCATCATCTATCTTATTGGTTCTGTCTCTCTGGAGAATCCTGACTAATATAGAATCTCTGCCCTCAAGCTCCATTAATTACTCCTAGGGGCCCCAGGCACATATATGTAGCCACTCCAACCTGTATGTCCAATTTTTGCCCATGATCATCCTTCCCAAAACAGTTGTTCAGGGCCCTTTATTCCAGCCTATAGGTGAGCCCACAGTTTAGATCAACCCACAAAGGGACAGACCCAGGGAAGAGGCCACAGAGACCATGGAAGTAGTTTGAGATTATCTAGGTATGGTGTACTGGGGGACTGTATACACAGAGAGTACTATAGAAGGGTGGACACAGGCTCCAGGTGGGCCTGTGCCCTTGGCCCTTTGGATTTCTTGCCCTATGAGGAGAGTCATAATTAGAAGAAGCCATGAACCAGGGCCCATTCGTTTGGGTGTAAGTGTGATACTGCTAATATTATTAATTCCCTTTTGAAAATTCTTTAATAACTCTCTGTTTTCTTCAAGATCAAGTCCCAACTCCACAGAACAGAGTAGAGGGCTTTTAAAGGTCTGACTCTAGTATATTTATTATTTTTCAACATACTATATTTCCTATTCTATAATTCTATATTCATATTCATATACTTATATTTTATAAATCTGACAAATCAGAAGTCATTTCCATTCTTTAAATATGGAATATTTTCTCTTCTACCTAGACTTTGCATAAACCATTTTTTTTTTTTTTTGAGATGGAGTCTCGCTCTGTCACCGAGGCTGGAGAGCCGTGGCATGATCTCGGCTCACTGCAACCTCCGCCTGCTGTGTCCAAGTGATTCTCCTGCCTCAGCCTCCCAAGTAGCTGGGATTACAGGTGCCTGCCAGTATGCCTGGCTAATTTTTGTATTTTTAGTAGAGAAATGGTTTCACCATGTTGGTCAGGCTGGTCTCGAACTCCTGACCCCAGGTGATCCACCTGCATTCGCCTTCCAAAGTGCTGGGATTACAGGTGTGAACCACCACTCCTGGCCAATATAAATCATTTTCTTTGGTATGTTCCAGCACTCTCCACATTTCCTACACATGCGTATTTCCTTTTCATATTTCAGGTCTCAACTAGATGATACTTTATTCAAGGAAATTTTTCTTACACTTATTCATAATAGGCCTCTTTGTCTCTTTACCAGTAAAAATTTATGTATTCGATGTGTTGTGTCCTTACTGTTTTATTTACACAAATGGCAAACATTCACTTATAAATCTGACTGGATTCTCATGCAGAGATTATGATAAATCCCACCTACTTTTGGAAACATGTTCATTGCCGAAGTATATAGAGTAGTTTTCTGTGGTCCTTTGCCCCCATCTCCTGCTGTTTTGCTTTCTCTCCTTTTCTGTTCCAATATTTAAGCCTCTTCACAGATTTATACAAAGAGCATTTCTACTAAATTTATGAAAGAATTTTGTTGAGGTTAATTCTGTTGAAGACTGCAGTGGTCATCAGAGGGAGTACACAATCATATGCAACAACATTTCAATAGGAAAATTCTTATGCCTGTTACTTCTTTGATGGTTCTCCTTGCCTTCCTTTGCAATAGGGCTGTTAGTGGTCCTTATTCTTAAACCACCTAAAGTCAGCCTCAAAGACATTTTGATTCTGAATTTCTTCCAGAGAAAACTTAATAGTGACCCCCACCTTAATTTGGCAGATTTGTTATCTCTGTCATAGTTTCTATTCTTCAGAAATCTTATTGAATAATATTCTAAATAAATCCAATATGTTTTTCCAAAAGTATTTTTATACCAGCTACTCAAAAGAAAAAAGCCTATATTTATATTATTTTCAGGATGTGTTCAAGAGTGGGGTTCGATTGACTTTACACTGCTTCAGGTCCATCAGAAAGCTGAGGTGGAACATTTACTGCAACACTTAAACATCTGACCTGAATAAATCTTGAGAGTTATGTATTTGTCACATTAAAGCAGCCTGAACTTCAGTAACAAAGAATGGGGGTTAACCTAATAAGCTCTGACCCATTAAAAATGAGTGCAAATTATGCATTAATGTGTAACTGATCACCATTAGCAACATTCCCATGAAACAGATGTCTGTCTGCTCCCCACAGCATTGTATCTGTGAAGTTTGCCATCTCCAGAAATGAATCCTTGATTTATTATTGCCCCAGCCTAATTAAAGAAATGTTAAGTCTCAGCTTTGTGATTCATGCTTATTGACTATGTGGTCAGTGAAGGAGAAAGAAACCAGAGATTTTTGGAACAAAGGCCATCTGTGTCTTATTTTGAAACTGATTTTTTAAAAATACAGTGCATCCGTGGGAAAATGACAGCAATTATAAACCTCCGTATGTGAATGTTAAAAGGAAACAGATTTAGAAGTTGATAATTAACTAATAATTCTTTTCCATGTGATATTATAGCTCAACTCAATTTCTGCAGACATATTTTAATCGTGGCCACAATACTAGATAAAGACAATATTGAAAGACAAAGACACTTTTGATTATCTCTACAATTGAAACCTTATACAAATGCTCATCTTTAAGCTGAAACTCTTATTAAATGATACAAATTCAATTTAATACAATGCAGTAATATAAATGCCAAATGAGGTGTTATGTTGAACTTATTATGTGCAGCAGATATTGCTTTTTATTAGTAAGTTAGCCATAGAAAAGCAAATTTAATTTTGGATATTTTAAACGGTAAGTAATATGTCTATTTCTTTACCAGTTAAGGTAAAGAGGAAAAATAAAATCCTTTGTGAACAAGCAAGAACTCAGAGATTTCATCACCACCAGGCCTGCTTTACAAGAACTCCTGAAAGAGGCACTAAACGTAGAAAGGAACAACCAGTACCAGACACTCCAAAAACATACCAAATGGCAAAGAGCAGCAAGGCAATGAAGAAACTGCATCAACTAACCAGCAAAACAACCAGCTAGCATCAAAATGGCAGGATCAAATTCACACATAACAGTATTAACCCTAAATGTAAATGGGCTAAATGCCCCAATCAAAAGACATAGACTGGCAAACTGGATAAAAAGCCAAAACCCATCGGTGTGCTGTATCCAGGAAACCCATCTC
>PVKV010034902.1:0-17200 GCA_004027835.1 Alouatta palliata | reverse complement strand
CCTCCCAAGCCTAAACCAGGAAGAAGTCGAAACCCTGAATAGACCAATAACAAGGTCTGAAGTTGAGGCAGCAATTAAGAGCCTTCCACCCAAAAAAAGCCCAGGTCCAGATGGGTTCACAGCTGAATTCTACCAGACATACAAAGAGGAGCTGGTACCATTCCTTCTGAAACTATTCCAAACAATCCAGAAAGAGGGAGTCCTTCCCAAATCATTTTATGAGACCTTATACCTTTTCTACATTTCTTCTGCTGATAGACATATTTAAAGAGCATGATCTCTATGATTCTTTCAGCTCAGGGTGAGTCTTTGTCCACTTACCATAGGGAAGAAGGGCTCCTCTTAGGGTGTTATTTGTTTTTCTCACAGATTCCCACATACCCAGATTTTTCCTACCAAGCTGAGGGTGATAATTTTTTCAGAATCTTGTCTGGGTTAACAAGATGGCAAAATATAAGGTCACTGACTTTAGTTTCTTTCACAGAAATATTGATTAGCAACTATCTACAGACGAGAATGCCTTTGTGAAAAATACCAGAACCCGAGAGGAGGTAGTGGGGAGAAGGGACAGGGAAGGTGAGACTGAACCACTCCCTTGGAGTACAAAAACTAATAAAAGTCACATTACAAGGGTAAGATAAGTGGCTTCATTTTGACCATGTTGCCCCTCTCACAGGCTGGCACAGTGCCACTCCAAGAGGGACCCTTGGGGCTTATGGATTCTCCAGTGAGAAAAAGGGAGCCTGAGGTAGTCAGCTTCCCTAGCATTTTAGAGTGTTTCCCAGGAGGCCCACTTATATTTCACTTCAGGGGGAACACTGGAGGAATTGGCATGGCTAGAACACAAGGGGTGAGCTAAGTACAAAAAAAGGGAGGCAGAGCTTAGAGCTACCAGCAGACAAATCTTGGTGCTGGCACTGGTTCCCTGCCAGCAGCCTTGACTAACCAGAGAGACCAGCCACTGGCTCTGCCCACCCACAAAACTAAAACAGCTGCCCCAACTGGCCAACAAGGATGGTCAGAACTCTGCCCAGCTGAGATTGCTGTCAGTAGTCTGGCCAGGCCACAGTGCCTAGACTACGACCAAACTGACTAGCAGAGCACAGCCTATAGCCCTGCCTGACAAAGAAGCCTGGTTAGTGACCCTTCCCATTCATGGAACAGTTAGCAGCTCTATCCTAGGCAAGGGACCTAACCAGTTACCTTGCCCAACTTTGAGGCACAGACTATGGCCATGCCCAATTGCAGAGTCCAGGCAGTTACCCTGCTGGACCATAGAGCATAGCTAGTAGACTCACCTGACCAAGGACCCCAGCCAGTAGCCCCGAGTTGATCTCATAACACAGGCACTGACCCTGCCCAACCAGAGACTCTGGCAGCAAGCCAGTTGGTGGGAATGTAAATTAGTGCAGTCATTATAAAAAAGAGTATAAATTTTCCTCAAAAAATTAAAAATAGACCTATCATTCATTTGATTCAGCAATCCTATCTCTGGATATATATCTGAAGGAAATAAAATTAGTACCTTGAAAAGATATCTGCATCCCCATGTTCATTGTAGCATTATCCACAATGGCCAAGACATGGAATCAACCTAAGTATTCACTGATGGAGGAATGGGCAAAGAAAGTTTGTGTGTGTGTATATATGTGTGTGTGTATATGTGTGTGTGCATACATATTCATATATATATATATACACACACACAATATGTGTACATATATATATATATATATATATATGCACGCACACACACACACATTGCCATCAGTAATCTGGCCTATACCACACACACATATACACACATATATATACACACACACACACGCTCTTACACATATACACACATTTACAAAGGAAAATTCTTCAACCTTATTCCCTCACAAAAAAAGATAAATTCTGTCATTTACAACAGTGAGAATGGACCTGGAAGATATACGAAGTGAAATAAGCCAGACAGATTAGAGACTTTAGGCCCATAGTCACCTTGCATTTTCTTAGTGGAACAGGCAGAACGTACATCCTACTAATTTGCTTATAGCATGTTTGATAGAGTTAATTTCAGCACACAGAACAAACTTTTTGCAGAAAGTGGATTCTCAGGGTGTTGTCAGGTCTCAGCATAGTTTTCCCAGAGATTTAGGAAGATTAGAAGCACTTCTTCCCATGCTCATATTTTAGGATGGTTAACTTTTTAGTCCCCTGAATTGCAAAGGAAGAATTTTGTGCATTTTATTTGACTCAGAAGGAATACTATATGCTAAATATTAGATACTTATATACAGTTCCTCTCCAAAATACATAGAAAAAGTTTTTCCTAAATCATGTAATATTTTTTCTCAACATGAGCAATCATGTGTGCATTGACCAAACAAAAAGGTATAGTGCTCATCTGCTGTGTGTCTAGCTTTGAGTACTTGGATTAATCACAGGTTAGATAAACCCTGCCCTCAAAGAGCTTAGGTCTAGTGAGAGAGGAAAATAAATACAAATTATGTGAATTTGCAACCTGATTTGACGAACTGGGGAAAAAAAATTTCATGTAGATACTGTTTCAGTCTGTTTAGTGCTGCTGTAAAGGATTACCTGAGGCTGGTTAATTTATAAATAAAAGAGGTTAGCTGGGTGTGGTGGCTCACACCTGTAATCCCAACCCGTTGGGAGGCCAAGGAGGGAGGATTACTTGAGCCTGGGCAATACAGTGAGACCTCTTTTTCACTAAAAAGAAAAAATAACAGGCATGGTATTGCATGCCTGTAGTCCTAGCTATGCAGAAAGCTGAGATGGGAGGATAACTTTAGCCCAAGAGTTTGAGGTTGCAGTGAGCTATGAGTACATCACTTCACTCTACCCTGGGCCACAGAGAAGAAAGAGGTTACCTGGATCATGGTTCTGAAGGCTGTAGAAGAAGCATGGTGCCACCATCTGTTTCTGATGAGGGCTTCAGGCTGCTTCCACTCGTGACAGAAGGCAAAGGGGAGCAAGCATGTTTGGAGATCACATGGCAAGAGGAAGCAAGAGGCATGGGGAGGTGCCAGGCTCTTTTTTAACAACCCTCACTTGCAGGAACGAATAGAATGAAAACTCACTCCTTATGATGAGGAAGGCACTGAATCTGTGCCCCCCGTGACCCAAACACCTTCTGAAAGGGATTCTTTTCCAGCTTTGAGGATCAAAGTTCAATATGAGTTTTGGGAGACAAACATGAAAACTATAGCCAATATATTCTGCAGAGCTTGGTGATTATTGATAATGGAATTGGAAGTTCAGAGAAGTCTTTACATTTATTCCCTACAGATTGGAGGAACAGATTGCTGATTATTTTTTAAAAGCAAAATGTTTTTGAAATTTTGCCTGAAATGCAAATGAAAATTTTGCATGAAATTTTTGGGCTTCAGAAAGATAAAAAAACATAAATATTTGGCAACCTAAGTGTCTAATGTTGTGTGGTTAGAAATCTTTTACTGTCTCCTTAGTATGCGCTTAAAGTAAAAGATTCACACCAACTATTCTAATGCAATACTCTCATTGAATTTAACAAGTTTGTCTGCTATTTAGCTACCATTTTCCCCTTGCTCTTTAAAAATCAATGTTATATGTACCAAATACTAGGAATATATGCTAAGATGTAGCCATAAATGGTATAGTCTAGAGTTGTTAAAATGTGTTTTATCTAAATAGTTGTTCCAAGGAAGAAGTTAACTATAATATTTATTAAACTGGGAAAAATTGCTGTGCTTACTTTAACCTAATATCTTTTCAAGATTGTATTCCTAATGTCAAGCTTTTTGCAATAAAAATTAAAAGTCTGCATTGTTGTTTTTAAAACAAGTGCTTTTCTATTCCACTTTCATTATATTTCATTTTCCATTCATATAGGCTGCTAATTCTACTTTCTATGAAAATACAAAGTACTGCTTCATCTTTCTGTTGATGGCAGTCTTTGTTCTCTGCAGCTTGCTTGGAACCAGGCTCTGCACTCATGTTTTTAGATGTATGATCTGGGATATAATGAAATTAGGAAACAGAAACATGCAAAAGCATTACTTTCTCATTACTGCCTCCTCCTAGCATCACTTGAAGGATGTCACAGCATGTCTCATTTGTGGCCATCAGCTCTGTACGCTTTCTTTGAGAGAGGAAGAACGGTTGTCTGAGGTCAGCCACGTGTTACCAGACAAATATTCTAAGTCTACCTACAGTTGGTATGAGGAGAGAGAATTGCATGGAATGTTACCTACACATTTACCAGGTCCTGTAGGTCTTTGCAGAAATGCAAACCTGCAAAAGGCTGCACTGCACAGATTTCTTTTGTAACTGCCCAAGAAGTTCTTCCTGCCTTCTGCACAAAGACCATGGCATTGAAATAAAAAAAGAGTTTAATAGACATGAGGCCAGCCATGTCACATGAGAGATGGAGTTAGTACTCAAAACAGTCTCAACCTAAGCTTGTAGGTTAGGGGTTTTACAAAGGCAGTTTGGGGTAGGGGTGGGAGTGGCTAGTCTTGCTGTTGATTGGTTGTGGCAGAGATAAAATCATAGGGGGTTCTGTGAAGCTGTCCTGTACACTGAGTTGCTTCTGGGTGGAGCCACAGGAATGAGGTTGGCATGTCCAAGTGGAAACATCCAGGTAGAACCATGGATGTCAGACTTGCAAAAAAAAAAAAAAAACCTGAAAAGATATCTCAAAAGGTCAATCTATGTGCTCACTTCGACAGCACATATACTAAAATTGGGATGATACAGAGAAGCAGGGCCCCTGAGCAAGGATAACACACAAATTTGTGAAGCATTCCATATTTTTAAATAAAATATTTATAAAATAAGTTACAAAAAGGGGGCCAATCTGTAATAGTGCTGTTTTCTGCAGGAATGGCTGGCAAACTATGTCTACACCTTCACAGAATTCAGATTCCTCTCCTCCCCCAGCCTGATGGCCTCGCATTAGCTTTACAATGGTAGGCGAGTTTGGGGGAAAGCCTCTTTTCATTTAAACTATAAACTAAATGTCTCCCAAAGTCAGTGTACTAGTTTGTTTTCACACTGCTATAAGGAAATACCTGAGGCTGGGTAATTTATAAAGTAAAGAGGTTTAATTGACTCATAGTTCCTCATGGCTGGGGAGGCCTCAGGAAACTTACAATCATGGCAGAAGGTGAAGGAGAAGCAAAGACACATCTTACATGGTAGCAGATGAGAGAAGTGAACAAAGTGGAAAGAGTCCCACACGTATCAAACAACTAGATCTTGTGAAAACTCCCTCACTATCATGAGAACCGCATTGGGGAAACTGCCCCCATCAGCCAGTCACCTCCCACCAGCTTTCGCCCTCAATACCCTGGGGTTTATGGGGATTACAATTCAATATGAGAGTTAAGTGGGGACACAGAGCCAAACCGTATCAGTCAGTTTAGCCTAAGCCCAGGAATAATTAAGGGAAAGGCAGGATAGGGGGTGAATTGAGTCATATCTGTTTTACTGCCATAATGTTTTCACTGATCTAATCTTTGCAAAAGTGGTTTTACTTTCAACCCAATATATAGGCATCAGAAAAAATGTGCAGGTACAAAAATCTCAGACCTCTGTTCTCCAGCCTAGGAATCTGCTTCTGATATTGGCACCAATGGAATTAGTTCCTTTTTAAATTTATTAAGTAATTATTATGTGCCAAGGATGTGTCCAGGCACTATATTAGTTGTAGGGGATAAAACTGTAAGTAAAACCAGATGTGGTTTCTGTTGTCACGTAGCTTACAGTCTAGAAGATATCTCAAATAATTACACAAATACACGTATACTTACAGCCTGAGTGAACACAGTGTTACGAGAATGGGGAAGAAAAGAACCTGACCTGGTTGCTGGCGTAGTCAGGACTTCCCAGAGGAGCAGTGTTTGTGCTAAATTAATTTGGGGAAGGGAGATTCTAGGGTAGGATGCAGGATGATCTTGGGAGAGGGGACAGCATGTGCAAAGGCACTGTGCTCTGCTGGATGATGTAAGGAACAGAAAGAAGTCAGTATGGCTTGGAGTGCAGAGGATCAGGCAAGGTGTGGTGTGATGTGATCCCAGAGAGGCAGACCACGTCACGGTCTTGTAGAATTAAGGGTTTACTGCAAGAGGAGTTGGAGGCCACTGAAGCAAGGGGCTACCATGGAGAAAAGAAGTTAGGGTGAGATGACATGCAAAGAAGTCCCTAGATTCTTTGTAGGCTTAGCATCCATAAATATCCCAACCAATTTCTCTTCCATTATCATCCATACGTAGTCAAACCTATATTTACTTTTGAATAAAGGATGACAATTTTGTAAAAATAAATTCACAATAGAAGATAAAAAAGTTAATATTACAGAAAAATGTATTATATCTCTAATGAAAACTTCTACTATACTGTTTCTCTTGCTTGATCTAAAAACTTACTCTTTCTGAGAAAGAAATTACATTCTTGTAGTACCTATCCTATAAAATGCTAATTTGTTTTTTTCATCATTAAACTACCTTTGGTTCTCAAGGAGTGCCCCTATCTCTTTCATGTTTAGATAATCCAAACCTTTAGTAATTTTTTAAATACTATGTTGATATGGTTTGGCTGTGCCCCCACCCAAATCTTGCCTTAAATTCTATCTCCCACAATTTACATGTGTTGTGGGAGGGACCCAGTGGGATGTAATTGAATCATGGGGGTGGGTCTTTCCCTTGCTGTTCTCATGATAGGAATAAGTCTCATGAGATCTGATGGTTTCCCTGCACAAGTTCTTTTGTCTGCTGCCATGTGAGATGTGCCTTCACCTTCTGCCATGATTATGAGGCCTCCCTAGCCATGTGGAACTGTAAGTCCATTAAACCTCTTTTTCCTTATAAATTACCCAGTCTCAGGTATGTCTTTATTAGCCATGTGAAAATGGATTAACACACACGTCTAGGCCAGAGAAACCAGTTTCTTTGACAACACTGCTCTGCGAGTCCATTCATCCATTCTTAGCCAGGCCATCAGAGAAATGGAATCCCATAGTCAAACATTTACTTGCTCACCTTTGTCTGTTTTGGGTCTTATGGTAATTTACCTTTACTGCTTTGTGGCTTCAGATCCACGTAGAAAGGCAGGTAAACTGTCTGCAAGTGCTCTACGTGTGAGGAGATATATATCCATTAGAGGTTGATGGCAAGCAACAGACCAGTACAACTGTATTAATGTGAAACATTGGCTGACCAGATTTCAGAAGGAACAAGAACCAGCGCCATCTCAGGATCTTGGGTAGCAGTCTTCTCAGGGTGCCCTGGAGACATTTTGCTTCATATATTTGAGAGTTTAATACATTAATATATTGTGGCAATGGCCCCATCTTAATATTCTGAATATAATTTAAAAGGCCAAATCAAAAAATCCAAATACAAAATTTAGCACACAGAAAAGAACTTATTGCTCCTGTTTTAGAAGGTGTCTGGCAACATGTATTAATAGCTATGAAAATTATCATGCCCTTTAACCCAGTAATCTTTAAATTTTAAGTTCAGTGGTATATGTGGAGGTTATATAAATAAACTTGTGTCATGGGGGTTTGTTGCACAGATTATTTTGTTACCCAGGTATCAAGCCTAGTACCCATTAGTTAGTTTTCCCAATCCTGTCTCTCCTCCTGTCCTCTACTCTCCAATAAGCCTCAGTGTGTGTTGTTTCTTTCTGTGTGTCCATGTGTTCTCATTTAGCTCTCACTCATAAGTGAGAACACGTGGTGTTTGGTTTTCTGTTCCTGCATTAGTTTGCTAAGGATCATGGCCTCCAGTTCAACCATGTCCCTGCGAAAGACATGATCTCATTCTTTTTACAGCTGCATAGTATTCCATGGTGTATATGTGCCACATTTTCTTTATCCAGTCTACCACTGAGGGGCATTTACGTTGATTCTATGTCTTTGCTACTGTAAAGAATGCTGCAATGAACATATGCATGCATGTGTCTTTATCACAGAATGTTTTATATTCCTTTGGGTATATACCCAGTAATGGGATTGCTGGATTGAATGGTAATTCTGCTTTTAGATCTTTGAGGAATCACCACAGTGCCTTCCACAATGGTTGAACTAATCTGCACTTTCACCAACAGTGTGTAAGCATTCCCTTTTCTCCAGAACCTCGCCAGCATCTGTGACTTTTTAATACTAGCTATTTTCACAGGTGTAAGGTGGTATCTGATTGTGGTTTTAATTTGCATTTCTCTAATGAGCAGTGACACCGAGATTTTTTTTCATATGATTGTTGACTGCATGTATGTCTTATTTTGAAAAGTATCTGTTGATGTCCTTTGCCCCCTTATGAAGTTGTTTCTTGTAAACTTGTTTAAGTTTCTTATAGATGCTAGATATTAGACCTTTGTCAAATTTCTGCATAGTTTACAAAAATTTACTCCCATTTTGTAGGTTGTCTGTTCACTTTGTTGATAGTTTCCTTGCTATGTAGAAGCTCTTTGTTTAATTATATCCCATTTGTCAGTTTTTGGTTTTGTTGTAATTACTTTTGTTGTATTTGTCATGAAGTCTTTGCCCATTTCTATATCCTGAATGGTGTTGCCTAGGTTGTCTTCCAGGGTTTTTATAATTTTGTTAACCCAGTAATCTTAATCCTACAGCAATGAAAAAGTTTATTTGTTAAGTTTACATTTTTCGGTAAAATTTCAAAATATATCAAAACTTGAGTTTCACTTTGAAAATACCTTCATAAGTTATGGTTCTGTGAATTTTAAACTTTAATCGGTATTTCAAAATATTTATTTGATGGCTTTATGACCACAGGACTTAACACTCTTCATCAAATTTGTGAGTTAGAGTTGCAGTAATCCCTCCCAACTGATTTAGGCAGAGAACCTTAATACAGAGAGTGATGTAGAACCTTTCTCTGAAGCTTGAGCTCACAAATATTCCTTTGCCTTCAGTTGAGAGTACTTTTGACTTGGAATCTGAATCAAACTTAGTGACAAGTCTGATGAAGTGAAAGGTCACTTATTTAATGAAATGGTTTTAATTAAGTGATAATGGTTTTGTGTTACATAAAAAGAAAGTAAGCAAGTTCCAAAATGTAATACTGAATAGTTATTCTAATAAGAAAATCAGACTTATGAACATAGGAAATTTATTAATTTCTTGAATAAAAGATTATTTTGTGCTATTTACCTTTGTTTTAATTTTAAAAATGGAGTACGTTTCTCATATTTATATTAATTTTTAAATTACAATAGATATTTCTGGGTCATCTCACTTAGAATGTAAAATATAGAATATGAATACTGAAGCTATATTGCTATTAGAACTGGAGATATACTGTGTGCATTGATAATTAAAACTCACTTTTCAATATTTATTATTTTAAAAACAAATTTTCAAGCCAGACACACCACTAATTCAAAGTCAAAACTAACAAAGTCAATTCTCCAAGATAAGCCATTTGTTCACAAAACTGAAAATGCTTCTCAATTCCGTAGCTAGAGTATGGATGTTCATTATTGAGTTTATGGATCACTATGGCTGAATAATGGGAACCATCTTTGTGAAGATTTACACTAAAGCTAAATTAAAGACTGAGGAACAAGCAAGTTTAATATACATGTAAACAAATACGCTTATTATAATTTATATTTTGGTGAGTGGTTACTGGTTGCTTCAATTTTTTCAATGTTTATATACCAACTACCTCCATTTCTTCTTCACTTCCATTTTATATAAAAACTTTAAAAAACTTTAAATCAGTCTTTTAGTCAAATTAGTCTATTGAAAATCTTCAGAGAAATCTAGTGATCTTCTAATTGCCAGTGCTAATAATTTAAAAAAATATATTTAAATCAAAGTTTAATATACAAGTAGAAAAAAATGCACAAATCCTAACTGTACAGCTCAATGTATTCTCTTTTTTAAAGGCAACCACTATCTTAACTTTATGGTTTAGTTTTGCCTAATTTTTCTAGCATTCTATAAATATAATCACATAGCACTTTTGTGTGTATGTATGTATATGTTTGTGTGTATTGGCTTTTGCTCCACCCTATATTTTTGAAATTCTATGTTGTTAGGTGTAGCTATTTGTTTTAGTTTTTGTAGCATATTCCACTATAGAACATACTGTGATTTATCGATTTTACTCCTGATGGATATTTGTGTTTATAGCCTCATTTGGGCTATTATGAATAATACTTCTATGAACACTTTTGTGCACGTATTTCTATTAAGTTATATATTCAGAAGTGGATTGTTTTGTCATAGGATGAATATTCTTGACTTTTGTAGATAATGCAACAAGTTTCTCCAAATGGTGGTAACAGTTTATGCTTCCATCAGTGATGTATTCTAGTGATCGAGTTCTTCAAATACGGTATTTTGAGTTTTGAATTTTAGCTATTTTAATAGGTGATTACTGATATTGCATTTTTATTTCCATTTCCTTGATTACTAATAAATTCATTAGTTTTCACAAAGGTGATGTTTATTTGAATTTTCTATTTTGTGCAGTGCTGGCTCAAGGCTTCTGCTCATTATTTAAAAATAAGATATTTTTTTCTTATTAATTTAGGTAGGAGTTCGTGACCAGTCTGGCCAACATGGTGAAACCTCATCTCTACTAAAAATGCAAAATAATTAGCTGGACGTGGTGGCGTGTGCCTGTAAATCCCAGCTACTCAGGGGGCTGAGGCAGGGGAATTGCTTGAACCAGGGAGTTGGAGGTTGCAGTGAGCTGAGATTACGCCACTGCACTCCAGCTTGGGTGACAAGAGTGAGACTCTATCAAAAAAAGAAGAAGAAAGGCTAACCATGCAGTGATAACAGAAGGGACTGAAATGACAAGACCCTATAAAAACAGGCCCACTGAGGAGGCTTCCGAGGAGAGAATGTGGTCAGACGGAGTAGAGAGCACCTTTCCAATCAGAAAAGCCTGGTAGTAATTTTACCTTTATCATCTAGCCTCTCTGAGCCTACTTCTTGTATAAATCAGGAATCTTGCTGGCAAGTGATTGAATTCCAACTCAATCTCCATTTAGCAAAAGAAGAAATTTCTTGGATAATTACTGGATTGGCCTCACAAAGCTGAACAGTCAAGCTTTGGGAAAACATGAACTCAGACAGCTGGGGGATCTCAAGAAATTGAACTAGAGATTTAAAACCTGCCAGAATTATCTTTTCTTCTCTGAGGAAGGTGGGAAATGTTTCACAATGGGGTAAAGGATGTAACTACTCAAAACTTTGTGCTCATCTCTTCTTAGCTTCGTTGCCGAAGACAAAAGGGCTCTTTCCACAGTTGAAGTGCAGTGGTGTGATCTCGGTACACTGCCACCTCCGACTCCCTGGTTCAAGAGACTCTCCTGCCTCAGCCTCCCGAGGAGCTGAGATTACAGGCATATGCCACCACGGCCAGCTAATTTTTGTATTTTTAGTACAGATGGGGTTTCATCATGTTGGCCAGGATGGTCTAGATTTCCTGACCACGTGATCCACCTGCTTTGGCCTCCCAAAGTGCTGGGATTACAGGCTTGACCCACCGTACCCAGCCTGAAGTTTTGAGAAAAGACTAGTTTGTAACCTTAGGCAAGTTTCTTAAATCTCTGTGCCTCTGTCTCTTCTTCTGACAAATGGGAAAAACAATAGAACAAATTTACATCATAAATTTGTTCTAAGGAGTAAATGACTTAAAATATTTAAAGTGTTTGGAATAGTTGTCCTCACAAAGCTGTTATTGTTGTGTGATTGATCGTTGTCATTGTCTCACCCCTGGGACATCTCTGTGGCCAGAGTTTGACCTAAATATGTCTGGGAGGAGGAATGAGAGCATTGTCTTTGGCATCACAGGAATGGGGCACAGCAGGAGCGCCAAAAAAAGATGTGGGAAAGGAAGACGTATCAGCCAAACAAAAACAGCTTTCCACTGTATTCCTCATCCATAAAATAGTTTATTATTAAGTTCAATGTTACTGTGAGAATAATCATGTATGCAAAGTGCCTGTCATGTGGCAGGCCTTCAAGATATGATAGTTACATAATCTACACATGACATAATCTGCACATGACAAAACCACAGCCTGAGCTAGATACAGTAATGGGCATTCATGAAATGGTTATTTTGAAGGAAAATCAGAAGGATCTAGATCGGTTTGTGGATTGTATTGATGGTGGCCAGGGGCTATCATTTTGGATGTTTTCCTTTTAGGCTGTGCCTTACAACAGAGAGCAGTGATACACACATGTGTTCACATTAAAAGCATGTTTTGTTATTTCCTCCTATGGCCCTGGGAGGGAGTGGGAGATTTCCTCAGGAAGAGGTGCATCCTGCAGTCTCTCTAGCCGGGTAGTATGTGGTCTATGCTACAGTCTAAGCAGCCTGAAGGGCGCCAGGATCTTGTGTTATACTTCTTTCAGTCAGAGGCTGTAGCCTCTTTAGTCACTGTCTCAGCAGACGGATAAGTGTCCACAGCTGGCCAAAGAGAATACTGCTATCCCAAACTCATACTGGGAGAGGGTGCCCCTTTTTGTGAGGCTAACAGGAGTGTTGCGGTTCTTGTCAGTTGCTCAGATGACTCAGTTATTCTACTCTTTGCTTCATCTCAATATTCATGTTATTCAAAATTCAAACCAATACTTTCATCATCATATAACATTGTGATGGTTAATTCTATATTTCAACTTGATTGGATCGTGGGTGTCATGGGTTCCTGGCTAACCATTGTTTCTCATCCCCACGTGCCTCTGAGGATGTTTCTGGAAAAAATTAGCGTTTGAATGGGCAGACTGAGTAAAACACATGGCCCTCCCCAGTATGAGTGGGCATCATCCAGTCCATTGAGGGCCTGAATAGAACAAAAAGGCCAAGGAAGGTTTAATTAACTCTGCCTGACTACTTGATCTGGGACGTCAATCTTCCTCTGTTGGTGCTCCTGGCACTCAAGTCTTTAGATCCAGACTGGAATCTATACTATTGGCTCTCAGGCTCTCGGAACTTGGCACCACATCACCAGCTTTCCTGGGTCTCTAACTTGTAGACTGCAGACTGTGAACCTTCTCAGACTCCATAATACCTGAGAAACAACTTATTAAATACCATCATATGTATGCGTTATCTCCCACTGGTTCAGTTTCTCTGGAGAACACTGACCAATACATACAGTTTATAAATTTTGGTCTCTAGTCTTCTAATTAAATTAGTAATCTAATGATCATCTTTTAAAAAATCCATTATATGATACAATAAGAATGGAAATCTAGGCCCAAGAGAGAGAATCCCAGACCTTCTTCAGCCTTAGAAATAAAAGATAGGCTAGAATTAATGATATCCCAGGTTTTTAAGGCCTCAGCTGAGAGATAGGAAAATACTTTTTCGTTTTAAATCCTTTAGAATGTGTAAGGTAGAATACACAAACACTCAATGATCCTTTTGTCTGTGAAGTGCTCAGGAAGAGCAGGAAAAACTGTACTGCAAATCCCAGCAAGCTTTTAACTGTGGCATTGCTCTGGAAAAAAAAAAATGTGAAAGGAGTTTTATAAGCATTTGATTGACATCGATTTTCACAGGAAAGAAGAAGCCTGGGAAGAGAATGAGGAAGAAAAAATTGAACTCTTGATTTTTGGTACAAGAGCACAACAGACTAAAGAGAATTAAATAAAGGAGGTTAGGGAACAAAACAGAAAAGAAGGTAAAATATAGATGGTAGAAAGGAAGCTGCAGAGGATCCCACAGAACAGGAGATTATGGGCTATCTTTGTTTAAAGATAATACTCTCTAATGTGTGGGAAATTGGGAGAGGAGTTATTATTTCTGAGGGTTATTAGACTTCATGTTAAGTATTGATGACACTCATTAACCAGAGTTTTATTTGACATGCAAAATCCCTAGTTTGCCCCTAAAATTTTATTATTTCTTTATAATCTTAATCCCTGAGGCTGCTAAATGTCTGTGCACATACACCTGTGTATGTGTGTGTGTGTGTGTGTGTTCTTTGTAGGAACACATCTAAGATGGGTGCAACTAGCAGTACTATTTCCTTCTCTAACATAATTGTAACACAATATATATTATAATTATGTAATTGTATTATAATTATTATGCATTATTACAATTATTGTAATATAATTATATTACAATTCTGTTAGAGAAGAAAAACATAATGCAGGCAGCACCCATCTTGGATGTGTTTCTATGACAAATATACCTCGTCTGCTCATATATCAGCTTTACGCTAACTTTGTTATTAATACATTGGTTGACTTTGGAGTTACAGCCTTCTAAATTAGCTAATTGTATTGAGCAAATGAATTAATAATCACCATTCCCCATCCTAATTAATTAACAGCAGCAGAGAAGTAGCAGTGACGATTTCTACTGCTCTAGTATTTTACAGTTTACAAAGTGCTCTCGAAGATTTATCTCATTTGACAAATAGATGCACAAGTGAGTGCATTATGCATGCAACTAGCTCTTTTGGAAAACAAAATGCCATCGTTAAGTAAGGGTATGTATCTCTTTTCTTACAACCATAGGGATTGACTTCTATACCAAGGCCTATTTCAATTAAAAATTTAAGTAGACTAATATCAGTTGCAATATGAACAATAGGTTTAATTAATATGAAAAACACAGAAAACATGTTAATAGCCAAAATCACAGTGCTCTACCCACTGAGCATCAGACAGGGCCACAGAAAACTAAAACAAGCTCCACTGCTGATTAATTGAAAAGATTCCCAGAAAGTAGAAAAGTACAGCTCAATTTTGCCTTAAAAACATTAAATACATTTAGCACATGTGCTTCTTTTTGTAATTAATTTATGGCTGATTATCATTTAAAAAGAGTTTTTGATTTAATTTTTTACAGCTTTATTGAGGGTTAATTGATATATGATAAATGGCATATATTTACAGTGTGCAATTTGATGAGCTTTGGCATACATGTACACCCATGAAACCATTACCACAGTCAAGATATTGACATACCCATTAGTCCCTGATGTGGTTATACTTTGTGTCCCTATCTAAATCTCATCTTGAGTTGTAATCCCTGTAATTCCCATAATCCCCATGTGACAAAGGAGAGACCAGGTGGAGATAATTGAATCATAGGGACAATTTCCCCCATGCTGTTCTTGTGATAGTGAGTTCTCGTGACATCTGATGGTTTTATAAGGGGCTCTTGCCCCTTTGTTCAACACTTCTCCTTCCTGCCCCCTGGTGAAGAAAGTGCCTTGTCTCCCCTTTACCTTCTGCCATGATTGTAAGTTTTCTGAGACCTCTCTAGCCATGGTGACCTGTGAGTCAATTAAACCTCTTTCCTTTATAAATTACCCAGTAAACTGTACATTTGTATACAACTCTTGGTAAACTGGGTAATTTATAAAGGAAAGAGATTTAATTGACTCACAGTTCACCATGGCTGGGGAGGGAAGGTGGAAGAGCCCCTTATAAAACCAACACATCTTGTGAGAACTGGCAGGCAGTACTTGATAGCCGTATGAAAATGGACTAATAAACCCTAAAAGATTTCTAAGGTTCCTCTGTAATTCTCTTCATACTCTTCTATTCTCCAGGTAAGTGCTCATCTGCTTTCTATAGATGAGTTTGCATTTTCTAGAATTTTATATAAATAGAATAAATACTCTTTTTTTGTCTGAATTCTTTCACTCAGCACAATTAATTTGAAATTCAACCCCGCTCTTAATGTATGTAAATAGTGCTTTTTTATTTATTATTATTGAGTGGTATTCCATTGGATGAATAGTCTACAATTTGTTTATCTATTCACCTGTTGATGGAAATGTGTTTTTTGTCTCATTTTGGGCTCGTTACAAATGCTGGGAATATTTATGTACAAGTCTTTGTATGGACATATTTTTTCATTTATCTTGGGTAAATACTTAGAAGTGGATGGCTGGATCATATGGTAGGTATACGTTTAACTTTTTAAGAAACTGCCAGACTGTTTTCAAAAATAGAAGTAAAGGAAATTGTTTACAAAACAAACATTTCTTCAACATAAAATTTAACATATACTGCTTAAAACAGTTGATTCCTGGGGCACGGTGAGAGGGACGGGCAATATTGTTCACATTAATTAGTGAATGTTTTAGTACTTTTGATTGACATGCTATAGTTTACACCAATAGATTTTTTTCAAAGTATTTCATACTAACATGCCAAATATAACCTCATTATTCATCTAAGGCATCCATTTCATTGCAAGGCTACAGCAAAAATATGTCAGTCATTTGTTCTGCAGCTTCCCCCGTTTATATTGAGGTTAATGGAAAGATCATTACTAAAATCTCCATGTTGGGAATCTCGTTATATGGAGAATTTAGTTATGTATATAGATTACTTAGTTACAAATACAGATTAATTGAAAACAGGGACCTAAAAAAATGATATATTTCTGGAAGTACACACACATAGAGAGGTGGATACAAACTTACAGATGCCTGTACCAAACTCCCCTTTCTGTAGGGGATTTTCTTCCTTTAACAAGAAAGGACAGGGAAAGACATTCTTCTTTTAACATAAAAATAGCTATAGTTCCCATTCCAGCTACAGAGCCAGCATCTCCCATTCTCCAGCCTCCTCCTTACCTCTTCCCGTATTATGAAAGATTTTGGAGCTCATGTTTCTCCTAGTCGTCTCTTGCTTTAAATTCCTGCTTCCACTGTACTCCTGATCTCCTTTGTGTCTTACCTCCTGTAGCTGATCTCATGTGTGTGCTCCCCACATCAACACAAACATGGAATGGTCCACTTTTCTCTGATCCCACAAAGTCATATAAATATAGGTTCTGGTATGTAGCAGAGCAGTAGTCTAGGTTTGCAGACATGGAAGGTGCAGTAGGGATTACATCACAGTACAGCACACACTTTAATAGAATATTAAGCATTATTTTTCCAGAGGTCTTCAGCTTCTCTGCCTTAGAAAATTTCTGCCCACTGGTGAAACACATCTCTAGCAAAAAGTTAAAAAAATTAGCCAAGCATGGTGGTGTATGCCTGTAATCCCAACTACTGTAGAGGCTGAGGTAGGAGAATCGCTTGAACCCGGGAGGTGGAGGTGGAGTCAAGATTGTGCCTCTGCACTCCAGCTTGGGGGACAGAGTGAGACTCCAACACACACACGCGCACGCACACACACACACACAGACACACACACACACACAGACACACACACACACACACAGACACAAAGAGAAAGACAAAA
>PVKV010034901.1:0-17200 GCA_004027835.1 Alouatta palliata | reverse complement strand
CATGGGCCACATGGAGTCAGATTGGGAAAGGGGCAGATTGGGGAGATGGCAGACTAGGAGAGATGGGGCAAACTGGGGGAGATGGAGGGACATGGAGTCAGATTGGGGGAGAGATGGGGACAGACTGGGGGAGATGGGGCAATGGGGGCAGATTGGGGGAGATGGGGAAGTACGGGGACGATGGGGGCCATGTAGGGGTGGTCAGAGGCAAGCACATGCCACGGGCAGGGGCGCTGCGTGGGGGCGGTGGGAGAGGGGTGCTCCCTGCGCGTTCGGGAGCTGCCGAGAGCCACACGGCTCGTGCAACTGGACCTGAAGCCCTGGCGGCCAGAGCAGCCTCGTAGGAGGGGCCGGGGACGGCAGCGGGGTCCCCCTACCCTCCCCGCGCAGAAGTCCCGCCCCCGCAGCGCGCGGTGGCGTCACCGTCCAGCCGGCTGGATCTGGTTCCAGCCGAGCCAGGCCGGCAGGGCATGCGCCGTGCGCGGGCGCTGCGGGGGCTGCTGCAGGCACGGTCCGGGTGGTGCGTACTGAGGCCGCATCCCTGCCCCGGCGCCGTCCGTGCCCGCGGGACCTGACAGCCGGGGCAGAGGTCAGTGCGCGGGGCGGTGGCCCGGACCCGGCCTACGGGGAGGGGAGATGGGAGGAGAGGAGCCCGCCCCAGCCCCGCCCCGCGGCGGCAGGTGGGCGCTCCCGCGGGAGGCCGGGGCGTCCTAGCGTTGTTGCAGGCCCGGCTCCTCCTCCCTCTGTCCTGGGGACGCAAGACCCGGCCGGGGGGGGGGGGCCGGTCGGGGGTTCAGGCCCTGTGGGCGCCGCGAGCCCTCAGGCGCTCCCCTGCGCTGTGGGGGCGGACAGGGTCCCCAGCCGCGAGGCAGCTCTGAGCTGTGTGGACCCAGGGAGGTCTGGAGCCTCCGGGTGACCCTGAGCGCCCCTCCCCGGGGAGGGCCTGTGCCACCTGCAGCGCCACCTCGCTCCACACATTGCCTTTGCTTGGGGAGACGAAGCCCGGGGCTTCCTTGCCTGGGATGAGGCGGCCCCCACTGGCGCGGCGGACGCTAGTGAGAAGCGGTGTCAGCTAAAGAAAAGACTCACAGTGAAAACAAGCGGTGTCAGCTAAAGAAAAGACTCACAGTGAAAACAACTGGGTTAGCTTTCCTCGGAAGTCTTCCTGAGGACGGCACCGCAGGCTGGCCGCTCCTTCCAGAAGCTCAGCGCGGGCCTGCGCAACGCCGCCCGGGTTTGGGTGGAGCGCGCAGACGGCTTTGGTGCCGGTCGTTCTTCTTCTAGGGAAGCTGTGACCCGGGCAGGAGACGGCCCGGTGCTGGTCCTGCGCCGCATCCTGGAGCATCCTCAGAGCGGCTGTGCGCACGGCCAGGGGCCGGGACCGGGCGTCCACCTAGCCTGCCGCTTGGCCTCACAGCTGCAGAGACGGCAGGAATGGTGACCGCTGCCTCAGAGTCCTTTGGTTCTCAATAACCTGTCTCATTCACAGTGTGGATTTTAGGAACTGATTGTGTTCACTGAGGAGTTGTGGCAAAGTGAGGAAAACCTAACCCATCCTTAGTTCCCAAATGTGCGTGTTTTCAACTATGTAACAGCTAACGAAACTGACAAATGGATACAGCTTATGGACACTGAATTTTGATTCTGCCATGTCCTCATTTTAGAGCCGGCAACATGTCTTGATTTTTTTTCCCCGTAGCTCAGACATCTTCCAGGCTCCTGCACGGCCTGAGCTGTAACTCCGCACCCAGGAGACCCTGGGGTGAGAAGGAAGGGGAGGGCCTCAGATGAGAATGTAGTTTTGGTGTTTTCAGTTTATACGCAAAGCCCTGGCATTTTCCCGACAACACAGAGCAAACCGGCCACACGGGCAGAATGAAGCCCAGAGGTTGCCTGGTGAAGTGGGCAGCACGCTTGAAACTCCACATGTGCGGAGTGGCTTGGTTCCCTCTGCGGGGAGCGTGCAAGGCCCTTTCGGGTGCGGCGGGAGCCTCGCCTTCTGCCCAGGCTTCCAAGCCAGGTGCTGAGCGGCAGCAACAGAGGGGCGTGGATGTCTTTGCACTTTTCCCGTATGTTTTTCAAACATTAACGTGATCTGATTTTCAGTACAGTGGCGGGATCAGCATTGAAGAACGGGGAGCGGCTGTGAGCTGACTTCCTGCAAGTGGTTGAGAAGTGGGCTTTGTGTATTGACCGCCCCTGTCCTTAGCGGCGGCTCGGCCCTGGCAGTGCTGCCCCTGGCCTGCCGGAGCTGCCTTCCCAGCGTAGAAACAGTGCTGCCTCCAACTGCTGGTTAGCTGTGGCTTCCGCAGGAGAAGCCAAGACAGGCTTGTGTTTTCACAGCTAGGAAGGACATGGGCCTGTCAGGGAGTTGGAGCACAGCCTCTGGCAACACAGCAGAGCTGTGCGTGACCCTCGCCTGCCAGTCACGTGTCCAGCAGCCAGGGCGGTGGCCCCACGTGAGCTCTTCAGTGGTGCAGGATGCAGCTAGGCTCCACGCCTCAATTGGCCTGTTAGTAACGAAAGAAACGGGGAGTGTCTTGAATCCTAAAAGTCCACATGCTTAAGCTCAAATTAGAGCAGCCCAGCCCTACATGTGGTTACAAAGTGGCCGATCAGTGCGAGCCTGTGTCACTTCCCTGGATGTGGGTAAACGTCACCCAGAGGCCTTGCCAGCATCTGGGAGGTGACAGAGGGTCATGGCCTTTGGGATCTGGAGATCCAGGGAGACCAGCTTTGGGGTCAGGAGGCCTGCTTCCACTCAGCAGTTCACAGTTCCCTCCGAGGCAGCTGAAGCTTGGAGCTGCTGCAGGGCACACCCAGCCAGAGGCAGAAGGGAGCCCTCCATCCCAGGCAGCGTCCTGGTGGTTGTACATCCTGTGCCAGACACTGGTCGTAGAGGCTGAGAAAGGAAAGGACCACAGCCTGCCTGTGGTGGCCTGAGGAATGGAGGAGGCAGTGAAGGGTCCAAGACAAGTGATCCAGGAGTTTCCAGAGTGCAGGGAAATACAGAGCGAGAAACACCGCCCCCAGCTCCCACCGGGGAGCCATGCAGCCTCTGCAGGTGCTGAGGGGTTACAGGGCTCTGGTACCACCCCTATTCCTCCTGAACAGGTGAGGTCGGTCCACATCCCCCTCCCCCTTAGCTCTTGTGCTCCATGACTTCAGAATACACAAAGCTGTGTCCAGAGCAAAACCCCGTGTGTTTTCACTAGCCTCCAGCTGACACAAGCTTCTGCAGACCCAGCGGTGGCGGGTGTGGGTGCTCCCTGTGCCATCCATTGGGGACACCTCACGCGTCACTTGCTCTCAACCCACGTCACAGCTGCAGGAGCCGCCAGACCCTGCTGGTTTAATCATTGGATGCAGCGCTGAGGCACAGACGGCACTGTTGTAAACACTCGGATGCCTACGCCCGCCTTCGTCTGCTTGTGTGTCCCTGTGCCCGTGCATCCGGCCTCACGCATTTCAAACATCCTTCTGAGAAGGGGCCACATGCAGGTGCCACCTGTTGCCACGGCATCACGGCTGGAAGCGTCCCGTGCTCTGCTGGGGCGGGGCGGCCGCTCTCCCTGTCCTCCAGGAGCTCACGTGTGCCTGCCTGTGAGCGCCTCGACGACAGAGCCGGCGCCCGCCCCAGTGCCCGCGCCTGGACGGCAGAGTGGCCAGCTCGCCGTGGAGACGTTGCTGCACTTTGTAGCCGTTCCTGGGCTGCATCCAAGCAGCAGCTTCCGGACTCAGGGGCGAGGGCCTCCTGAGACGTGTTTTAATCAGTATCCACGTAGAAGGGGACATCATGTGATCCACTGGTGTCCTGGCGAGGAAGTAACTGGGTCGTATGCACACACTAGCTTAACCACTGTGCTTCGTCGGGGAGGGAGGGCAGGATTTGAGAGCTTGTGAGTTTTGTGAAATAACCATCAGTTAATCCCCTGTGTGATTCTGATCAGCAAGAAGACCCCATTGACGCTGTTGGTCAAGGGACTGTCATTTCAGAGTCCGGATCCAAATGTGGTCCTCGCTGCTCTCTGAGAGTTGTCCTGAGAGGAGGTGGCAGAGGGCACGTGGGCATCCCGTGTTCCCTCATGATGGCTGTCGCCTGCAATCACCTCAAAATAAAAGGCTTAATTTTAAAAACCCTTGTTTCTCAGAAAAAGCAATTTGCTACTGTGAGTTATGCTGTGGAATTCTAATAATTGGGGTAATAAATCTGATTAAGGTTTTCTTTAAACTGGAGCAGAATCCCTACAGGGCTGTGAGACGTGGGACCAGGCTCCTGACCTTGGAAATCCTGGGCGGCGTCTGAGGCAATACAGGGGAAAGAAAATCTCATGGTCAAGGGAGGCGCTCTTAGTCCAGGGGGCACTCGTGGGCAGAGCTGTGCTTCCCCACAGGACTGCGTCTTGTCATAGAATGGGGGGCAGGGTTGGGGTGACACAGTCCCCCCGTGCACGTGTCCAGGGTTCCGGTCCTTCCTCCTGAGCTGCCGTCACCACCATGGCTCACAGATGGTGCTGCAGGGCTCCTGGTGGCTACAAGCAGACCCCAGTGGACTGAGGGTTGGTTGCCCTGTCCAGGGGACCTTGAATGCACCAGGACACGGCCCATCCAGTGTGGCCAGGGCGCCACTCATGCAGGGATGTCATCAGCTGTCACCTGAGTGTTGCCGAGGGACTTGTGCTTTCTGCCACCCCCTATAGGATCAAACGGTGTGACCCAGGCCGGGGGAGCTGCCTTGGATGCCTCTCAGGCTCCTGCTCCCCAAGACTCACGTTTGCACCCCAAAACCCAGCCTCCCCCCATGGAAGGGCACACATCCCAGTGTGTTTGCCTCAGACTCCTTCTCCCCAAGACTCCCTGGCTTTGACAGGAGAGCAAGCCTCCCCTTTGGTCGCCGGGCTGCAGGAGGACTGATAGGAATCAGGGTGTTCTCACCTGCTCCCCCCCCATATCTCTCTCTCTCTCACTCTCACTCTCACTCTCCCTCTCTCTCACTCTCTTTCTCTCTTTCTCTCTCTCATGGTGCTCAGGGAGCCCCAGAAGGACAGAGGCTGCTGTGCACTTTATAGGACGGCAGTATGAGGGAACACACACCCGATGGCGTGGGGAGAAACACAGTCATGTAGACCAGGGCATTGCACACGGGGCCTGCTGCATCTATTGATTTTTTTTTTTTTTTTGAGGGTCTTACTCTTGTCTGAGCTGGAATACAGTGGTGTGATCACAGCTCACTGCAGCCTCAAACTCCTGGGCTCAAGCTGTCCTCACAGCTTGGCCTCCCAAAGTGCCGAGATTACAGGTGTGAGCCAGCACACCAGACCTCCACCCTGACTTAGGTAAATACCACACTCTGGTCTGGACCCCACCCAGCCACGTTCACGCCTCAGTTTGTGCCCATGCTAGGCACCCACTCCCACTGGGCAGGAAGTGCAGGCCTCCGGGAGGCACAGGCTGCGCCTGCTGGTCATGGGTGTGTCCTTCCCAACCCCCTCATCACATCTCCCATCTGCTCAGGGCCAGGCTCTGCGTCGCCACAGGGTGACAGCCGGAGCCAGGTAAACCGTGAGTCTGGGGCTGAGATGGCTGCACGTATATAATGCACGCTGGTTTCAAAGCTGTGAGGTGAGAAAAAAGATGTGGTTTCGTTAATAACTTTTTTTGTGGGTTACCTGTTGAAGTGGCAACCTCTTGTTCCTGTAGGGCCCCAGCTCTCGCTTCCTGACTTGGACGCCACCCGCCAAGCCCCAGTCTGCATGTCCCCGGGCCTGGACTTCCTGCCAGTGGGAGCTGGTGCTTAGCTAGGGCTCAATGGGGAGAACAGAGACAACAGCGGGAGGAGGGGGTTGTGCACGTGTGCATGTGTGTGCATGTGCATGCATATGTGTGCACGTGTGTATGTGTGGGTGTATGCGTTCGTGCGTGTGTGTGCGCGTGCACGTGTGGGTGGGGATTTCTGCCTGGGATGTGGGAACATCTGAGCCCCATGAGGACTTTGGATCTTTATTTAAATTTGGGCAAGTTCTGCTGGGTCTTCTGTTTCCTGCTGGAGTTATTTTCTTTCTACCGCATTTTACAAAGTAGAATGCGCTGAACAAACACGGGTGTTCCTGCTGCAGCACAGGAAAGGCGAGGCATCATCCCACCAAGGCACGTGCGACTGAGTCCCAGATGCTGGACCCCAGAGTGCCTGGCCCTGTGTGCAGTGGGGGGCGGGGGCAGAGAAGCCCCTTACCTCGCGCAGCTGCCCCAGGCAGTCAGTTCACATGTTGGGGTTTTGAATGAGATCACACTGGAAAAGCTTCCCCTGCCTGGGAAACTGTAAGCATTGAGTCCATGGATCATTTTTTGAGAAGGAGGTGCAGGAGGGTGCGTGGCTGTCTCCCTGTCCTCCACCCCCCTGTTCAGAGCCCTCCCCACCTCCCCTGTGATCCAGGGATGTTCCCTGAGGGCCCGACCCAGCGGCATTGAGCCCTGGCACTGTTGCCCACTGGCATCACAGGACAGTAGCGCCCGCCTCATGCACACAGCGCCCTGCACGTCTACTGGACGAGGTCCAGGCCGGATGACCCCTTCACCCACACGGCAGGGCACATCAGGGGATTCAGGCAGGGAGCTCTGAGAGACAATGGGTCCTTTCTCTGTTGCCTGGTCTCTCCTCACACACGGCCACCACTTCCCCAGGGAGCCTGAGCCTGGAGCCAGAGGCAGTGGCCCAATGCCCACAGCCTAATGTGCTCTAGGCCCGTGTGGTCCAGGCTCTTGGCAGACCCCACGCCCTCAATGAACTGCTCAGCAGAGAACTGAAGTGTGTGTGTGTGGGCGCTGCTGTGTGCTGGCATGTGCTGGCGTGTCGTGTGCTGCCTGACACGGGCGTGGGAGCGTGTTTTATCTGGTACCCCCATGTGACACTTCAGACACCAGATGGTCCTGCCAAACATGCTGATCCAGGGTCACTGCGGGGCGTCGGGAGTATTTCCGTCTGGTCAGGTGACATCGGCGTCACATGGGCATTGCTCGCAGAGGGACCAGGCCTCCGGAGGAAGGAGAGTGGCGGTCAGCACTCGATGAGCTTTGGCCTCGCTTCACTGTGGGTGAGGAGCTGCCCACCAAGGTTGCCCAGGCCAGGTGTCAGGACGGACTCCTGCCTTGGTGTCTCCATGAGGGCTGAGTGTTAAGGGCCACACAGATCGTAGCTGCGGTCTTCCCCACCCTCTGAGTCAGCCCTGGGTCCCCCCCCTTGCCCTCCGGTTCAGCCCTGGGCCCCCCCTTGCCCTCCAGGTCAGCCCTGGGCCCCCCCTTGCCCTCCTGGTCAGCCCTGATTCTCCCCCGCCCTCTGGGTCAGCCCTGGGTCTCCCCATTCTACCCTCCTTTCTTAGGTGAAGCCCCTGCTCCCTTAGACTTGGGTGGGAGCACAAGGTCTGGCTAGCAGAAGTACTTTTTCTAAACCCTGAACCCAGAGCAACGTGGCTGCGTGAGGGCCCTGGCAGCTGAAGCGTGAGCCCAGCCTCTGCAGGGTCTCCTGATGGCCCTGGTCCTGAGACGCACATTCATCCCGCGGTTGACAAAGACCTGCCCTCACCCCTCCTGTCTTTCCTCACTCCCCAGCACCCCCACAACTTAGCAGGGACCGAGGAGCCACCAAGACCACTTCCTGCCATACCTGCCTGGTGTGAGGTGGCAGCTGGGGAGGCTCATTCACAGGGTGGAGAGACTGGGCAGGGGTTGCAGTCCTTTCAGGCCGTTCTCAGAGCCCCCACAGCAGTCCTGTCGGGCCCTGCCTGGCAATGCAGCCCCCACACAGAATCTGCTGGACCCAGGCTGCCTGCTCCCCTAGCCCCCGGCTGTCCCCACACAACCTGCACACCTGTGCTCAGCACTGCTGGGTGGGGAGGGAGGACCCACAGGGAGGAAGGAGCTGTAGATGGAATTGGTGCTGGGATCTGAGAGCTGGGCTCAGGCCTGGACAGAGTGAGATTAACCAGAACGCTGCCGTGGCCGTGGCTGGGGCACCCTTCTTGGGGCTCGTTTCTGTGTGTGTAATATTCACGGTCGTCAGGAAAATTTGTAATCATGGAGACTGTGTCCAGTCCAGGGACCTGGTGCCAGAGCCGGTGCCAGGCCGGCTTTATGGAGCCCCTGCGTGTTTCTCCCAAGTTTCCTATTGGCTTAGATTTACTAAGCCACTCAGGTCTCCTGGGGATGATCATGGTGTTTATTTTTGCCAGTTCTTTTGGTTGGGGTGTGACTAGCAAATGTTCCCCACCTTGGACATCTCCAGGAAGAGCCAGTGTGTCGTGGCAGAGCCCCATGCTAGGGGGCAGGGCTCACACGGGGCCCATGTCAGGCAGATGGGCTGGATGGGTGGGGTGTGCAAGAAGGCACCGTGGAGACTCTGCTGCCTCAGTTGAGTCTATGGGAATCTTTTCAAATCAAATTAATGTCATTTCTTCTCTGTGCCTCTTGCCAGGAGTTGTAGGCCTAAAGGAAGAAGACAGTGTCATGCGGTTATGTCTTCTCCGGCAGCTGCTGGGCGGTTGATCTGCTTTGCTCCACCCAGCCTTCAGGGTTTGGCTTTGTGGTTGGTTTTCCGCGTTTGTTGAGTGCGGTGAACATTTTCGTTGCCCTAAAAGCTGGTAAGGATTTAATATTTAATTGAGCAAGTGCTACATTGCTCAATGTAGTCTGTGAGTGTTCACATTGTAAAATACACAGTGTAGACGAAGTGACGGGTCCCTTGGCCACGTCTCCATGCTGGCCCTGCACAGGTACCTGTCCTGCGTGGGCGTGTGTCCTGTGTTGGGGTGTGTCCTTTGGGGTGCCTGTCCTGTGTGGTGTATGTCCTTTGTGAGGGCGTGTCCTGCATGGGGTCCTGTCCTGTGTAGGTGTCTCCTGTGTGTGTCCTGTGTGGGGGTGTGTCCTTTGTGGGGGCGTGTCCTGCTTGGGGTCCTGTCCTGTGTGGGTGTATGTCCTTTGTGGGTGCCTGTCCTGTGTGGGGCGCATGTCCTGCATGGGGATGTGTCCTTTGTGGGGGCATGTCCTGTGGGGGTGCCTGTCCTGCACAGGGACCTGTCCCACATGAGTGCCTGTCCTTTTTGGGGGTGTGTCCTATGTGGGTGCCTGTCCTGCACGGGTGCCTGTCCCGCACAGGGGCCTGTCCCGCGTGGGTGCTTGTCCTTTGTGGGGGCGTGTCCTGTGTGGGGGCGTGTCCTGTGTGAGTTCATGTCCTTTGTGGGTGCCTGTCCTGTGTGGGTGCGTGTCCTGTGTGGGTACATGTTCTTTGTGGGGCATGTCCTGTGTGACGCTTTCCGTGCACATTGAATTGTTTTAGCATTTTCAAGTGTAATCCTCAAGACAGCTAACCAAAAATGCAGAAGAGAGAATGTGTGACTACAATTTTTATTTTTCTTCACTTCATATGAGAGCCTATTTCATGGGATCTGACATGCTAGAGACTGTTCTAGCATTGACATGGGGTAACTACACTTCGTACAGTTTTCTGCTTGCACTGGGATGGTCCAGAGACGCTAAGCTGTAGATGTCACACATCTGTGACTGGCCGATGCTTCCTTCCACAGGGGCCCATCCCTTCTGTGTGTCAGAAAACCGTCATGTTAGGGGAGAGGTTCTTGCCCTGACAGCATTGGTTCAAAGCTACCCAGCACCCCTCTCCCTGGAGAGCAGCCCCACCCTGCAGGGTCTGTGGGCTGGACAGTGGGCCTAGAGGCACTCCAGGTGGCCCAAGGTCTGCCCTTCCTAGACTCCTGGAGCCGACAGGAGCCTGGAGTCACTTCTGGTCGCCATGCCAGGCTTTGTGTCCAAGGCCAGAAACTCAGGTCCCTAAAAGCGGCCCTCACAGGCTTGTATTTGACACTTGCATTCTTCTAAAAAATTTTTGGTGTATGCTTAGGCAATTTACAAGCCCTTGGGGCAACTTTGGGAGGTATATGTGATACTGGTAGGTCTGTTAAAAGCATTTGCTAATGAAACCCGAGTTCTTTGGAGGGTTGGCACATGGGTGGCAGTGGCAGAAAGTTGTCCTTGCTCTTCTGCCAGTGACAGCCGTCCTGCTTTGCTCACCTGTGATCTCTGGGCCAGGTCCAGGCTAAGCGGAGGAAGCAGCGGGTCCCAACAGTGCCACGCCTGAGCCTGGTGGCCCCTCCTCCCTCCCACGCTGTCCCCGCACCCTGCCCAGACCTGCTGCCTCCCAGCCCCCTCCAGCTGGACACCCTCCCAGGGCCCACCTATGTCATCTCAAGATAGCTGAGGCCACTCACCTCATGGTCACAGCCTAGGGGAATCGCCTGGTCCAGGCTAGAAACGTCGGGGCAGCCAGCGGCACAGAGTGGAGCCGGGCACCCCCAAGGCCCGAGGCTGCCTGGGCACAGCTTCCTCACTCCACCTGCCTCTGCGACTTCTGTTAGGGCCCAGCACAGAAAGCAGGAATTTGGGTTTTTTAGCTGAGATCATCTATTGGGTTCATCGGTTGCTTAGGAAAGGTTAAAGGTGCGTGGCCAGCTGTAGGTACACCCCGGGACAGGGAGTGGCGCTCCTGAGCTTCCCACCTCTTGGGGCGCAGTGGCTCTCTTGGGGCCTGTGACCCCTGGTGAGTCGGGAGCGCTGGTAGCCAGAAGCAAGAGCTGGTGTGAAGGAGGCTGTTTCCGCAGCGTCCAGGCTGGTGCCTGACACAAGAGACAGCCCTGACCCTGGCACTCTGGAAGCCTGCAAGAAACAGCTGGACCTGCAGGTGTGCCACGTGGCCCCCGGTGTGGGACGGCCTGGGTTCCCCTCGCCGTCCACCCCAGGCCAGCACCCGAGTTACTGTCTCCCTCAGCCTTGGCCCTGGCCTCCATCCTGGGACCCTGCTGCCAGGCCCTGTCCACCTGCTCAGGGCCTGTCCAGGTGCCCCACCGTGTGGGCTGACAGACCCCCAGCCACTGCCGCAGCCCCTCTGCAGCCCCGATGGTGCTGTGGACTTTGGCCTGTGTGGTCAGCTGAGGCCTGTGTGGGTGGGGACAGAGGCGGGGCTGGTGCCAGAAGGGTTTTTGCCTTTTGGGCCAGGTGTTCTGCTGTTCCTGGCCTGTTGGCAGCTGTGAGCCTAGGAGGTGGGTGCAGAGCCAGCTGGAGCAGGACAGCCACTGGGTTCCCCTGTGGGCGTCCACGTCGTCCTTGCCACAAAACTCCTCACTCCTCAGACCCCACGGGCCTGGCCTGGTGGGTCTCAGAGCCTCCCGCCTGTGTGTCTAGGTGGCCCAGGCCTTCTCACCACAATGTTTAAGCCTCTCCATGCTGGCCATCTGCCAGAGAGGGTGCCCCTCACCCCCCAGGCCCTGCCTCTTGCTGCCAGCCCCCAGCAGGCTCTAGGGGCGTGGCTGTGGGTGTGTCTGCCTGAGTATATGTGGGTGTATGTGGATTGGTGTGGGGACATGGGTGAGGGGTAGGGGGTTATGAATCTGCATGTGTGTGTGTGGAGTGGGGCTGCATATATACCTGTGTATAGGGGGCCCTTGCCTCGACTTACTTTGCTCTTCCTGGGGTGGGATGCGCAGGTCGGGGCTGTGCCTGGCCTCCCTTCCTGAAAGCCCTGGCTCCCGGTGAGCAGTGGCTGGTTCTGATTCCCATGCCCTGTGCCATTTCCCTGGGCTCCGGGCCTTGCTCGGAGTCAACACTGATGTTCTGGCTTTTTCCAGGAAAGGTGAAGTATGCAGACAGTGGCTGGGGTCACCTCCTGGTCACATCAAGGCCTGGCTGCCCCTGGCACTCTAACGCTTTGTGTCGTCCTCTTCTTTTGTTAATTAGGGGAGAGGTGGACAGGAGGGAGGCCTGGGCTTTCCTGGCAAGATGTGGCTGGAGAAACGCGGTCACAACGGGCCCTCCATCCCGCTGGGGTGCTGGCCGCCCTCCCTGTCCCCAGCCTGCAGCCCAGGTGGAGCCAGGCAGCCAGCAACCTGCTAAAACCCAGCAGGCCCCAGGCACTGTCATCAGGATTTGGGGCATGTCCAGGGCCAGCACCTGGCTTGTGTGATAGCAGGCCTCAACACACCTTCAGCCCTCCCTGGGACCCAGCCTAGACCTTCCCGAGCCATGCGGGGTGGGGCAGGGCCTCACAGAGCCTCGAGAGGCGGGAATCTGTGGTAGGTGCATGTGGGTGGGGAAGGGGCCTATGGGCAGTTAACCCTGGCACCTGGCGCCTGCCTGCCGGACTGCGCACCCATCTCTGGAGACCCTTGTCCATCCCTGAAGCCTGATGTTGTTCCCTGACTTTCAGGGAGGAGCCGTGCTCAGGGCCGTGCAGGATGCCGAGCCGGAGCTGTCCCCAGAGGAGCAGAGGGTCCTGGAAAGGAAGCTGAAGAAGGACCGGAAGAAAAAGGAGCGGCAGCGTCTGCGGGAAGCGGGTGTCGTGGCTCAGCACCCGCCAGCCAGACGCTCGGGGGCCGAACTGGCCCTGGACTACCTCTGCAGGTACGTGGCCCCGCCCCACGCACTTCTGTCCCTCGCGTGCGTCTTGACCCCTGCACGAGGAGACCGCTGCCTTCACCCGCACACGCTGTGTGGAAGGTTTTAGCGAAGTGGGGTGTTAATGTTCGTGCCAGGCCTGTGCTGTGCCACTGCCCTTTCTGTCTGAATGGCTCAGAGCCTTCAGGAGCTTTCACGGGCAGGGGCTGCCCAGAACTGTGCTCTTAGAAATGGCTCCGATGGTGAGCTCGTCCCAGGTGTGGGTCACCAGAGGGAGGATCCATGGGCCTGGGTGCTGCTTGGACATGGAATGAGGAGGAGGGAACTCAGGGTGGCCCTCAGCCTTCACTCACAGTAACAGGAGGTGGCAGTGCCACCAGATAGAAGACAGGGACTGAGGGGTGCCGGGCGCAGGGCGCAGGGTGCCATCTCCCTGGCTGCCTGCAGCGTTGCTGGGTGGGCGGTGCAGGACTGCAGGGCTCAGAGGTTCCGTGTGGGCTCGGCAGCCGTGCGGGCCATGGCCACCTCCCTGGTGCTCACCAGCACAGGCTGCTGTCCATTTCTGTCCACTCGGTCCCTCTCCCTGAGTGCTGATGGCACCGAGGAGAAGGGGTGTTATGGCATCCCTGTGGCTGGCGTCCTCAGGGACAACTAGGCTCTGTTTGTTGGGTCCCTGTGATGGGGTCACCCTGAGGAGCAGGGTGTCCTGTGAGGGGGCGCTGGCCCTACATGGGAAGGCAGGCTCCAACCACGCCTCTGTGGGAGCCCCTCAGAGAGATGACCCCAAGTGTGGCTGTGCAGCTCGAGCAGTGAGCACCAGGGCCTGCATGGATGTGCACACATGTACATGTGTTTGTGTGTGTGTGCACCCATTGTGCATTCGTGTGGACATGTGTGCACATGTGAACGTGTGTGTGCATTATGTGCATGCTTATGCTTGTGTGTGGACGTCTTGTATGCGCACATGTGCATACATGTGGACATGTATATGTGTGTTGTGTACATGTGTGTGCATGTGTGTGTGGTGGGACATGTGTGAACATCTGGGTGCATGCATGTGTGTGCATGTGTGTGTGTGTGTGTGTGTGTATGTGTGTGTGTGAGAGTGTGTCTCTTCCCCAGGATAGAAGCTCTTGGCTGCCCTGCACCAGGCAGAGAGCTGGGCTCAGGAAATAGAGGGGGCTGAGCACTCCTGCTTCTTGGGGCCAAAGCTGCCTTGGAGTCCCAGAACGCGAGCTCAGCCATGGCGTTGAGTGAGTCTGGCTGGAATCAGTTCGGTCATCATGGGTGTCTGCACCAAATCAGTTCTCTGGGAGCCTCAGTCTCCCCCTCCCTGGGGAACGTGGGGCTGAGGGCTGGGCACCCAGGACTACCCCAAGAGCTCTTTCCTGCTCTGAGAATGCGCTTGGCCCAGGGGACAGTGCTGGCTGCCGTGTGAGGCCGCCGCCCCCTGCACTCACTCCTGCTCCTCGGCAGGCAGGGCCACAAGCCACTGCAGAGTCAGTCGCTGTAGACAGAAGGGGCTTCAGTGGCCACTGGTGCATCACCTGGAGCCCAGGTATGAGGGGGTGTGGGTTGGACAGAGGAGCAGGTGGACACACAGACCCGGAAGACGCCAGCTGCAGGAGCAGACTGTGGGCTGCCCCATGGGATGCAGAGGGCAATTGGGGCCTGCAGCTGTGCCGCCTGTGCCCTCCCTGCCTCCCGGAGGCTAGGTCCAGAGGCATAGCTGTTCTGGGCCTGCCCTGACGCCTGAGGCCAGCGGGCAGCAGAGGTGGGCAGAGTTTGCACTCCTTCCTCCCTACTCCCCACACCTGCCAGCACCTTTGGCTACTCTCAGCGTGGACTCTTAGCACAAAGGGGCCGGTGGGGACGTGGACAGGAGAGGGGGAACCAGCCACTCTCCAGCATGGCTACCGCTCCCTGGTCTTCACCCTGGAGGCACCCTGTTCCCCTCTCATGACCACATGTCCACTGAGGACCCTATGGGAATGTCATGGGTGCCTGGGTGCCCACCCTGCTCCTGTCCTGGGCCTCATCCTCCAGGACCTACCCACAGCCCCCTTGTGCTACTCATGACCCCGCAGCCACAAGCCCTGTGCAGAGGTACTGTGTCCTGCATATGTGAGGAGGGGGTGGCCTTTACTCCTCTGAAACAAAGCAGCCTCTTCCCATGGGAGCTTCCTTCAGGGCCTGGGATCCACACACCAGGGGGCTTCCGTGCCAGCCACAGACATGGGCACCCCAGCAGGTGCTCCTCCTCCTTCCTGGGGGTCTCCAAGGGCGCCCACAAGCCCAGCCACATCTGGCTGCCAGATCAGAGCCCACATGGACATGTGGGGCCCACGGTATCCCTGGGAACTCGGTTTTTCAGAGGGAGCCACGGGAGTCCTGCAGGGGAATGTCCTTAGCCTGGGGACCATCGGCCATGACACGGCTGGCCCATCACAGACCCCCCCACTCAGGGGCAGTGGTGAAGGAAGGTGCCCCCGAGTCGTCCTTCCCCAGTAGAGGCCCTGGGCTGGAACTCAGGAAGGACGTGCTGGCCATGGCCATCTTTCAGGCTTTCCACGAGGGGTTCCTCCCGGAGGCAAAGCCATCTGCAGCCGGGTGGGCTCTGTGCGGAGGATACCCTGAGTTGTCATGGCAAGCCCCTCATTGTGGAGAGTTTCCTCTCATCTCTCTGGGAGGCATCCCAGCCATTCCAGGATGCCCTGGGGTGTCTCCCCTCCAGATCCCATGACGACTCTGCCCCCCAAGACACGTGGACCCAGTGCCTTTAGGGTCTTTTGCCTCCTAGAACATAGGTCACCGGCTGGACAGCGTCCCCGCACCGTGACCTTGGCCTGTGACCTGTGACTGTACCCCGGGCTGTTCTTGAACCTCAAGGGGGCGGCCCCTCTGCAGCCTTCCTGGGGTGCTCCTCGCTTTGTGTGGAGCTGGGACTGGGGGCCAGCAGACTGTGGTGGGGGTTGTGGCCGCTGTGCGCTCTTTCCCTGCGCTGTGACCGTCCCTGCAGTTTCCCCAGCAGGGGCCCCAGGCTTGGTCGCCCAGCTCAGTTTTCCAGTTGGGAGCTGGAGCCGTGTTACTCCGGCCTGGCGAAGGTGGGAGCTTGGGAGAGATGGGAGCAGTCCCTCCGCTCTCTGTGGGTCCCTCTGCTGCCGGGCTGTGGCCGTCACAGAAGCTATCAGTGGGCAAGCCTGTTCCTCATTAAAGAGAAAAAAAAGTTTATATTCTCAACATAGGAAATTGAAGATTGACTTTCCATATAACTGAAAAAAGAAAACCGGCGTCCCAAGGGGCCTCAGCCACACCTCCTGGGTATCATGTTCACGCTAGCTGGGGGTGAGCGGTGACCACGGCCTCCCAGGTCCCTGCAGGCTTCAGCTCACCCTCCTGGGAGGCCGGCCCCCTGCCGGGGTCTGCTCGAGGCGGGAGGTGGTACCCCCACAGGAGACAGAGGAGCTGGGAGCTGGGACCTGGGCTGCACGGATCCAGCCAAGGTGGGGTGCTCCACTCACCTGCAGGGGGACGAGAGCCAAGCCACTCACCTTCTGAGCTTCATCAGGACACACAGGACTCAGGCAAGCCTTTGTGGGGTTTGAGTCGTAAACTCACCCTGGTTGGCAGTTCCTGCTGCAGTTACGAGCATGTGGACGCTGTGGTTATGGGTTGGCTTCAAATGCTGTCTCAGCAGAGAAACCCTCCCTCAGTTTTCTTTTGGGAGGGGGTTCACCAAGAACTCCCTGCCTTTTTTTTAAAGGCTAGAGGGTTAACAGGGACTTTGGTTCTCCACCCAGCAGTGAGTACCGCAAGGGAGGAGGCTTTTCTCTCCAGGCCACTCCAGGCAGCTCTGGATAGATGACCCAGCTGTGGCCGTGGCCCCCGCTGTGCTAAGGACGAGGGACTTCCCTGTGGCTGTTCTCTTTCCTTTTCCAAGGTGGGGCCTCCTGTCTCCCGCCCCACCTAGGCAGAGAGAAAAGGGATCATGTCAGGCATCCGGTGAACTGTCTGCATCTGTGTAGGGACCAGTCCCCAGGGTGGGGGGCAGAGGTGGCCATCACTCAGGAGGCCTCACCTGGCACCCCGGGAGCCACAGGCGACATTGAGCACCCCACCCTCCCCTCACTTTGTCCGCTCCCCAGTGACGAGGCCGAGCGTGGGACGGCTCATCTTTGGTGGCGAGGTTGGAGACGAACTCAGCTTGAAGCCGGCCTGGTGGGGGCTCAGCGAGACAGAGGCTCCCTCAGTTCAGGGCCGTGGGGAGCAGTGCAGTGGCCTTGGGCCCCACAGGAGGGCCGTGTGCAGGGCAGAGGTGACTGACCCGCCACGTGTGGTCTCTGGAAACACCCGTGAAGTGGGATCACCACTCCAGGTTCCCAAAAAGGAAACAGACTGACGGAAAACAGCAGCTCAAGGTGGCAGAGTTGAAAAGTGGCAAAGCTGAGATGCCAGCTGCTCCCTGCAGCGGGCAGATGCCTTGACTAATCCTCACAGGGCCCGTGCTGGCCGGATCAGGCTTTGGGGCAGGGACCACACGGGACTGTCTGAAAAGAAGGAATGAAGACCAAACCTTCCTGGAGGCTCCTCTCATCACGCAGGAGCTGCACGTCTGTGCACACGGGGCTGACGTGTCACATGGCAGGTGCACAGCCAGGCTTCCCGTCCATGGGACTCTCCTCACCCACGGGACTCCCCACCCACAGGACTCCCCACCCACAGGACTCCCCTGACCCACAGGACTCCA
>PVKV010034900.1:0-17201 GCA_004027835.1 Alouatta palliata | reverse complement strand
AGCAATTCTCCTGCCTCAGCCTCCCGAGTAGCTGGGACTACAGGCACGTGCCACCATGCCCAGCTAATTTTTGTATTTTTAGTAGAGACAGGGTTTCACCATGTTGACCAGGATGGTCTCGATCTCTTGACCTCGTGATCCACCCGCCTCGGCCTCCCAAAGTGCTGGGATTACAAGCGTGAGCCACCGCGCCCGGCCTTTTTTTATTTATTTTTTTTTTTTTTGAGACTGAGTTTTGTTCTTGTTGCCCAGACTCAGGCTGGAGTGCCATGGTGCAGTCTCAGCTCACTGCAACCTCCCCACCTCCCAGGTTCAAGCATTTCTCCTGCCTCAGCCTCCGAGTAGCTGGGACTACAGGCGTCTGCCACCCCGCCTGGCTAATTTTTTGTATCTTTAGTAGAGATGGGGTTTCACCTGCTGAATGACAGGCGTGAGCCACCACACCAGGCCAGGTTTGGTAGTTTCTTAAAGAGTTAAGTATGAACCCACCATATGACAGTCATTCCCACCCTAAGTATTTACCTAAGATAACTGGAAGCATTTTTCCAAAGATTTGTACACAAAGATTCACAGCAGCTTTATCTGTATGACCAAAAGCTGGAAATGACCCGGAAGTCCATCCACATGTGGATGGATAAACAGGCTGTGTAATATCCATGCAGTGGGATGGACTTTTGACACATGCAACATGGATGTGTGTCAAGGATGAACATCCGAGGATTTCAGACATGGATAAATGTCAGAATGATTATGCCGAGTGAAAGCAGCCGGACGAAAAGACTACATGCCGTACCATTCTATTTATATCAAATTCCACAAGATGCAAACTACCCCACGGTGACAGCACAGACGAGGGGCTGCCCAGGCGCAGGGTCATCACTGTACTCACCTTGACTGTGGTAAGAGGTTCACAGGTACAAACATGTCAAAATGCACCAAATTATATGTTTTAAATGGGTGCAATTTATGTCAATTACCCCTCAAAATAGAGAAAAATGCAAAGCTTATTTTGTACAAAGGGTTATTTTGTAAAACTCCTCAGGGGAGTTTACAGGGAGGACCACCCTGGTCGGGGGCCCGCACCATCGAGGCTCTCCCTGCACGTAGGTGCTGTGGTGACTCGGCCTGGGGCTCATCCCTGGGTGCTGTGTGCATCTCAAGAGCAGGATGGAAAGGCCCCCTCCCCACAGGCTGGCTGTCAGACCCCAGCTCAGATGGGCACCCTGCCGCCTCCCATCATTTCCCATGTGCCTGCCCAAGCTCCCAGCGTCTGAGCACTGTCCTCTCCTGGGAAGACAGCCAGGGCTAGTGCTGGGAGCAGGGGACCAGCATGGGCCAGCCCAGTCCCGCTACCTGAACAGAGGGGCTGTGATCCAGCAACCCAGGATAGGTGCCACCAGGGTGCACAGCTGGACCCAGTGGCCAAGCCTCCCCTTGACAGAGGGGCAGGCAGGGCTGTGTCATGGTCAGGCCCTGTGCCCTGGAGCCAGACTGAGAGTCAAAGCCCAGCTGCCCCAGTGACGAGCTCCACGGTCCCGGGAGTGTCACCCTGCACATCATTTCCTCATCTATAATACGGATCAATGACATCACCCGCCTGGTTCCCTGCTAAGGCTAGTGGGTGAGTTGAGTCAGATGAAGCGATTAGAACGGTGCCTGGTATGTGGCAGCATATGGAGCATGTGGCCATCCCTGCAGCCGACCCAGCTGGTGGCCCCAGTGGGCCTTAGTGCCTCCAGTGTCTGAGGGGCCCACCGTTCAGCATTGCCCCCCAATGGCAGCAGCACACACTCCCCAGGACCTGTTCAGCCCTCCCAAGGAGTGGGAAGCCTCCAGAACCTGGTGCTGTCCGAGGCATGACATGCAGGAAGCAGGGCAGGTGTCCTCCGTGGTCCCTCGCCCTTCCTAGCCAGACAGCAGCTGATCTCAGGTGGCTCCTTGATCCTGGAGTCCAAAGGGGTGTTGAGGGCCTACCTGTGCTCCAAACAGCAGCCGCCTTCTCATCTGTTTCACACACAGGGGCTCTGGGTAAGACTTCACTTCATTTCTTTGAAACGCCACTCTGCTGGGCCAGCCAAGTCCCATAGACGTCACACTTGCAGCCCTTGACCTCAGCATCCTCAGCTCACCTGACGATGAAGGCGGTGCTGCTCCCTGACTCTAGGCAGCTGTGCGACCCCAGGGGAACCCGCTGTGGCTGAGATCTTGGGGGTCTTGGTAAATCTGGTAGACTCCACGTGCAGTTCTAGCGAGCCCAGATATGAGGACTGCCTGTTGGCTGGGAACCCTAAATCGGCTTGGGCGTCATGAGGATCTTGCCCCAAGTGGCCTCCAGCTGGGAGAATCTCCCTCCACCCACACCAAGGAGAGCTTGGTCATTATCCGCAGGGACCCAACCAGTCAGGATAGGCTTCAATGAGGACACAGATTTGAAAGCATCCTCTCTTCAGGAAGCAGTAACTTTAAACCGGACTAGGTCTTATGTAATGGGCACTGTGTCCCTCATGAAACCAAAACATGGTCCCATAATGGCTTCTTCGAGGGAAGCACAGGGCAAGTGGACTGTCCAAAGCCTTCTTTGGAACTTCACAGGTTTCAGAGATGATGGTTCAAGAGGCCTGGGTATTATTCAGCCATAAAAAGGAATACATAAGCAAAAATGTGGCCTAGCCATACAATGGAATATTATTCAGCCATAAAAGAAAAGCATGCTAATACCTGCTACAACATGGAAGAACCCTGAAACACGATGCTTAGTGAAAGAAGCCAGGCACAAAAGGTCACGTATTATGTGATTCCGCTCATATGAAATTTCCAGAATAGGTCAATTAGAAGAGACAGAAGGGACATTAGAGATTGACAGGGAAGGGGGATATAAGAGGTGACTGCTAATGGGTTCTGCTTTAGGATAATGAAGATGTTCTGGAATTAAACAGCGGTGATGGTTGCACACCATTGTGAATGTACTAAAACCAATTAATTCGCCTTTTTAAAATGGTGGATCTTATGTGAATTATATCTCAATTGTATCTAAATAAATAATAATTTGTAAAGGCCTCAGGAGAGGAGCTGAGTAATCAGGACTTAATCCCTGACTTTGCACACTACCTGTCACCCACTGTCTCCAGTCCCTCATACTCATCAGGAGCCTTGTGCAACACAACCTTTGCACTTGACGCTGCCTCTGCTTGGAATGCCAATCTGCCTGCGTCAGCATGTCCCATGAGCCTGCCTAGCTCAGCTCAGTGACCCTCGGCATCTGTTCTCCCCGTTCCAGGTATCACAGCTTGCACTCTGCTTTCAGAAATCAAGTAGTCAATCTTACTGGTGCCTAGGGGACTGCATTCTGTCACATATAAAGGGTGGGTGACCAGCATTAGAGCATCAGGGAACACCCTCACCCAGGCACTCACCTGTGGGATGAAGCCGCAGCATGTCACCGTGTGGAAGCCGAACTTGGTCACATACTGAGGCTCAGCACCCTCACTTCTTCGGCCTGTTGACAGAGATCCTTGCCCTGAAGGAGCCGTTTGTCTTTCTCTTAAATGCCAGACCTCAGCATAACATCAGTACAAGCCTGGGCTGCACATGCTGCAATATGGGTGGTCTGAGGATGTACTACATACAACAGTGATTAGTCAACATATGGATCTGCCAGGACACTCCTACCTCAAGCACACTGGACAGCAAGGCTGGGTATAAAAGGGGTGGTTATTACCTCAAGCACACCACACAAGAGGGCTGGGTATAAAAGGGGTCAAGTGCCAATTCTACTAGCTTATCAGCTCCATCAAAATTCTTTTTTTTTTTTTTTTGAGACGGAGTTTCGCTCTTGTTACCCAGGCTGGAGTGCAATGGCGCGATCTCGGCTCACCGCAACCTCTGCCTCCTGGGTTCAAGCAATTCTCCTGCCTCAGCCTCCTGAGCAGCTGGGATCACAGGCACGTGCCACCATGCCCAGCTAATTTTTGTATTTTTAGTAGAGACAGGGTTTCACCATGTTGACCAAGATGGTCTCGATCTCTTGACCTCGTGATCCACCCGCCTCGGCCTCCCAAAGTGCTGGGATTACAGGCGTGAGCCACCACGCCCAGCAGCTCCATCAAAATTCTTATTTAACAATCTCATTTTCATACTGCAGTGTAAAGGGAGATGGTATACAACTCAGCCTATTATTGAAATGCCACGAAGAAGTACTATGAGCGCCAATCTAGGACAGACAATGTGGCTGGGTCAAGGGTATCCAAAAGCAATCTGAACATACCCACTGTGTTCTCCTCCTTCTTCAACTTCTCCCTGAGCTTCTGGTTGTAAAGGTGCAAATCTGCCATCTGGTCTCCAAGTTTTGATGCTTGACTGAGAAAAGAAATGCAGCTAATTAAAATAACAAATAAAAAAATAACATCACCCAGTTTGTTCCATTTGAGAAATGTTTTAAATACATTAAAAACTACTCTCCACTCTTGGCCAGACACAGTGGCTCACAACTATAATCCTAGCACTTTTGGAGGCTAAAGCAGGCAGATCACGAGGTCAGGAGATCAAGACCATCCTGGCCAACATGGTGAAACCCCGTTTCTAGTAAAAATACAAAAATTAGCTGGGTGTGGTGGCACGCACCTGTAATCCCAGCTACTCGGGAGGCTGAGGCAGGAGAATTGCTTGAACCCAGGAGGCGGAGGTTGCAGTGAGCCAAGATCACGCCATTTCACTCCAGCCTGGGCAATAGAACAAGACTATGTCTCTGAAAAACATAAGATAAAAATAGAGTACAAAGCAAATGACAGGTTCAAATACACTTATTTTGGCCAGGTGTGGTGGCTCATGCCTGTACTACCAGCACTTTGGGAGCCCAAGGTGCATGGATCCCTTGAGGTCAGGAGTTTGAGACCAGCCTGTCCAACATGATGAAACCCCATCTCTGCTAAAAATATAAAAATTAGCCAGGTGTGGTGGCCTGCACCTGTAATCCCAGCTACTAAGGAAGCTGAGGTGGGAGAATCACTTGAACCCTGGAGGCAGAGGTTTCAGTGAGCCGAGATTGTGCCACTGCACTCTAGCCTGGGCAACAGAGTGAGACTGTGTTTCAAAAAAAAAAAACTTATTTTATGCAGCCTCATTACAGCCAAACTAATCTAAAAAAAACAGTCATATACCAGAAAGCAGCAACTTTTTATCTGCATTGAGAATGGCGGGGTGGAACTCTTGGCCCTGCCTCTGATAACTGGGCAGTTGTGTGGATGGTTCAGCCAGAGGCTGCTCCCTGATTCTGCCTCTCTCCCCCTCTCTGTCCCTATCTCTGTCTCTCTCTGCCTGTACACATGTGTGCATATGGGTCTCTCACACACACTCACCTGCTCAAGCTCCTCATCTTCAAATGCTCCATCACAAAGGCAGCCCCACCTCCCGGCAAGTCGATGACCTTCATGGGCCTCGGCACTCGCACCAGGCCCGTGCTCCGGAGGGCCTCCAGGCTCGCCACCTCCCCCTCAAACATCTGCCGGGCCTGCGTCCAGAACAGCCATGAGCCTCGTCAGCCTTGTTGACTCAGCCAGGGCCTCTGCCCACCGGGGCCTTGATGGAAGCCACCACGTGGGAACCACAAGGACCTTCAGTCTCTGATACCAGCTGGGAGCTGGCGTCCACCGCAGAGGGCAGAGGGCAGAGGGGGCCGTTGGAGAGGAGAGGCTGCAAGGCTGAGGCTGAGCCTGGGGCCTGAGGGGTGTGGGGTCTGCAGGCTGCTGTGACAAGAGGAAGCACAGGCCACGGGGGGCTGCCACGGAGCGCTGGGGGTGCGGGGAGGTATCAGTTAACCGAGAGTCCGGAGCTGGACCCCCGGGTTACCCCGCTTCCTTGCTGCCTCTTAGGGTGGGGCAGCCATAGCAGAGGCATCTGTGGAGCTGACTTGGGCACATACTTTGGGCGGGGATGAAGAGGGCTGGGCCCATCCTCCGATCGACACGCACCCAGCAGGGGCTGGGAAGCTAAAAGGCGCCGCACACCCCGCCCACCCCCAGCACCTCCCATGGGACCCGGGCCTTCCTATTTCTGCAATATCCCCACTAACACCCCAATTTTGAGTTGAGTGAACTCCTGCCTTATGTACACTACACCTTGCTTGAAAACATGCATTGATCAATGTGGTCTTGAATCCCTCGGCCTCTACAATTGCATATTTGTTTGTTTTGAGATGGAATCTCACTCTGTTACCCAGGCTGCGGGGCAATGGCGTGATGTCCGCTCACTGCAGCCTCCACCTCCTAAGTTCAAATGATTCTCCTGCCTCAGTCCCCCCGAGTATCTGAAATGACAGGCGCCTGCCACCACACCCCGCTGTTTTTTTGTATTTTTACTAGAGATGGGATTTCACCATGTTGGCCAGGCTGCTCTAGAACTCCTGGCCTCAAGTGATCCGCCTGCCTCAGCCTCTCAAAGTGTAGGACTGCATGTTTTAAAAAATCAAACCTCATGAATGAGACCAAAGCATCTACCGGCACACAGGAAAAGAACACCCTTGACTTCAAAGTACCCTGGGGGAAGCCAGGTACAGCCTCCCCAGCCTGGCAGCCTGTGCCAGCCTGAACCTCGGGTGGGTGTGAGTGTCCACAGTTGGGAGGGCAGTGGCACACTCCAGCCCTGCTCCCAGGGCAAGCCCCACATGACCAGGCAGAGGACTCCTGGGCTTCAGGCTGCTAAGCTCCAGGGGCCCCAGCATCACCTGCTCTCGTGCATGCACTGAGCACCCACTGTGTGCAGGCCCTTTGCGGGGGCGGGAGGGAAGGAGGGGTCTCACCCTGCAGAGCTTTCAGGACCAGCTGAGGAAGTTTCCCAGGCCCCGTGGGAAGCCTGAACCAAAAACTGCTTCCCAGTGAGTGGGAGTCCTCACTTTGAGGGATTCAGGTCCTGAGCCAGCAGAGCAGGCAATGCAGGAGGAGCTGATCCCACGCCCAGGCTGCATGGCTCTGGGGTTCCTCCTGCCAGCACTCCCCACCAGGACCCCTGCAGCCCCTCAGAGTCTCCCCCACCAGAGCGACAGAGCCTTCTGAGCCCACTCAGGCCGGGAGGGTGCCCAGGCCTGCCTTTCCCCGCCTGCCTGCTCTCAAGGCTTAAGCTAACTTTCTCCACTTGTGCTAACATTTTCCATACATTCTTTTTTTTTTTTTTTTTTTGAGACAACCTCCACCTCCTGGGTTCAAGTAATTCTTCTGCCTCAGCCTCGGAGTAGCTGGGACTACAGGCTGGTACTACAAGCGCACGCCACCATGCCCAGCTAATTTTTGTATTTTTAGTAGAGGCAGGGTTTCACCATGTGGACCAGGCTGGTCTTGAACTCCAGACCGCGTGATCTGCCCGCCTCGGCCTCCCAAAGTGCTGGGATTACAGGTGTGAGCCACCGCGCCTGGCCTATACATTCTTAAACAGAAATATTTTCAGCAGGAGATAGAACTCAGGGCTAAACACAGGCACAGCCTGTGGGAAGGAGAACGCTAGCCTGGCCAGTGGAGTCCCTGGCAGGGTCCAGCCATGTCTCTGCTTTGTCCTCACTACCAGGAGGACCGTGGGCTGAGAGGGGCGGCCCAGAGCTGAGCCCGGAACCCCAAGCCTCACCTCCCTGCATGCTTGATGGATAGAAACATTAAAACCACCCCCAGAAGCCTGTGCGCTGTGCATGGAGGCCAAAGGCAGGCAATGGTGGTGCCGAAACCTTCAGAGAACGCTGGAGCCGCGCTCCCAGCAGGTGCGCCGAAGCTGACCCCACCAGGCCCAGCCCTGGGAAATGCGCCTGCCCGACCCCTCCGCCTCCCCAGTCGGCGCAGAGCCCCGCGGAGCCCACGGGCCAGCACCTGCGTCCTGCGGTTGACTTTGACGAACACGGGGCCTGCGTCCGTGTCGTAGGCTCTGCCCTCGCTGATGCAGCCGCCGCCGGGGCTGCCGAAGGCCCGCAGGGTCGCGGTGCGCAGCTCGGCGCGCAGCAGCTGCTCCATGGGCGCGGGACTCAGGACTCGCCGCTGGGAAGTCCTGGCCGAGGCGCTGCGGGGCGGGGCGGGGACCGCGCGGCGCGTGACCCAGGGCGGTGGGAGGGAGGGGCGGCCTCGGGCGGGCTCTCCGCGCGCTCCCCGCGTTGGTCCTGCTGCTGCTCGCGCCCGCACGCGGCGCCACCTCCGTCCTGCGCCCGGGATGCGGGGAAAGGAGCCCGGGGTCCGCGCAGCTCTTCGCGGGCGTTGGGACTGAGCTCCCTGCAGGGACCCGGAACGCCTCCCACGCAGCGGACGCAGGTCCGTCCCTCGACCCGGGCGCGGGTCACAGGCCTGGCCGGCTTCCCACACTGGGGACAGGCCGGGCCCAGCGGCCGGTGAGGACGACGTGGGGTTTGCGTACCGGGGCGGGGGGTGGCCGGTGCCAGTCGAAGGGACGGCTGGCGTGGGGGCTCTGATGGCGCGCGCTGACCCGGCCCGGAGTGGGGCCCCTGACTCCAGGACATCCTGGGAAAGGGACTTCAGACACAGGAAGGCCCATGCGTGTCCCGGCACATAGGGACACACGCGTGCACAGGAACCGTGCGCGCTTGAGCCCAGTCCATGCTGCAGTCATTTGACATGAGGTTTTGTTTTGTTTTTAAGAGATGGAGTCTGGTCCTGTCGCCCAGGCGGCGCGATCTCATCTCACTGAAACCTGTGCTTCCCGGGTTCAAGTGATTCTGCTGCCTCAGCCTCCTGAGTACCTGGGATTACAGGCACGCGCCACCACGCCCAGCTACATTCTGTAGTTTTAGTAGAGATGGGGTTCTCCATGTTGATCAGGCTGGACTCGAACTCCTGACCTCAGGTGATCTGCCTGCCTCAGCCTCCCACAGTGCTGGGATTACAGGTGTGAGCCACTGCACCCCACCTGAAGTGAGTTTCGGGACTAGGTCATGGGGGCCCCTTCCACGACCCCCCTCCACCCCCTCATGGACCCATGAAGGCCTCCCCAACTCTCTGCTGGTTTTTTATTCAGCCCATGCTGAGTTCACTTTACAAAACAAGGGCCCAGGAAGAGAGATTTGAGACTAATGCCAGTTATTGAGCTTTTGCTATGTGCTAGGACCCAAGTTAAATGTCAGCTAAGCCTCACAACCATCCTGCAAAGGGGCTGTCACTACCCCCCGCCTTCCAGATGAGGAAACCGAGGCATAGGGAGATTAACTTGCCAAGATGCCAAGGGTCCCAGCACTGGGAGGTGGCAGGGGGATCTCAAGTGTCTTTCTGACATCAACCCCACCTTCTACACTCATGTGTCTCCTGGGGAAGCTGTCCAGCAGGGAGTCCCCAGAAGTCCCGGGACAGGGCTGGTGTAGGGCTGTAGGGCCCACAGGCTTGTGGGGTGTCCCTTATGCCGTGCTGAGGTGTAAAGAGACAGGACACAAGAACTGGAGAAGAGCATCTGGATTTGGGGGGGCCACACCACCTGTGAGCAGAGATCAGCAGCAGCCCCCAAATGCCCAAGAGCATCTGTATTTATTAGGTACAAGCAGGGGGCAGGGTCGTGAGTGAGGTCATCATCTACAGGCTTAGTGACAGGGCATACATAAACACGTGAGTCACAAGTGAGGGGGCCACCCCATTATGTCACTTGGGCAGAGAGGTGGGCAGTTTGCAGCAGGGGGCCGTGCCATGCACAGTAGTAGAGGGTCGTGTACAAAAAGGGGTCCACCCCCATTAGGTCACTGAGGCAAGGAGGTGGGCTGTGTGCAACAGGTGTCGTGCACAACACTTCTTTTTTTTTTTTTTTTTTTAAAGACGGGGTTTCACCATGTTGGTCAGGCTGGTCACTTCTTATCTGGGGGATGGAGACTTCAAAGGGTTTCTAATAGATGGATACCGTAGGCCGGGCGCGGTGGCTCACGCCTGTAATCCTAGCACTTTGGGAGGCCAAGGTGGGTGGATCACCTGAGGTCAGGAATTCAAGACCAGCCTGGCCATCATGGTGAAACCCCATCTTTAAAAAATAATAATAATAAATAAGAAAAAAAAAAAGGATACTGTAAGCCAATGCAGTGGGAGCTGAAGACTTGTGCTCCTAAGATATTTATGGGAGGATGATGTGAGCTAGCACAGAAGCGACAAAAGACTGACAGGGTGTACAGCCGCCGTGACTGGTCACACCAGAGGGGTTCTTCTCCCTTGGTTACTTCCAGGATCTCAGGCCTGAGGCCTGCTTTCCACAGGAACTGGATGCAAGGCACTACAACTCCTTTATCAGGAAGAGAGGCTCTTGCTCCAAGCCTGCCACACAGCGTCTGCCCTTTCAGGCAGGGGTGCCACCACCTGGGTCTTTGGTTCTCGTCCTGGTCTGGCTGTTTTCTCATGTGCTGCTTCTGTTCTGTGACTGCTGTAGGCATTCCTCCTGGTACAAACTACTATACAGTTATATAGAAAGATTCTATAAATCAGCACTAAATGTGTCAGTGCAGCTCTGACTACAATACCTGTATGATTATATAGAAAGATTATATAGACCCAAGTATGCTAGGTGTAAGTATTAAGTACGATTATATAAGCTAGATATATGTAAGCAGTAAGTTACACTTCAGGCACTAATTCTAGAAACTAATATGTGATTATATATGAAGGATTACATAAAGGAAATAGCTGAGTAATAACACTATAAACTAAGATATTCTTCAGGCACTAATTGTGCCTGGGGTCTGCACAGTTCTCCTTCCTCGGTGCCCATGGGGGGTGTTACCCACAGGCCGGGACCCTGCATTCCCAGGATGCATCCCAGGAAACTCTCTGTTCCACAAGCTGGCGCTCACTTAGGTAGAGACATCTCTGCTAAGAGGTAGGCAGCCTCTGGGAAGATAAAGCCTACAGCATTTTGATAAGACCAATATCTGCGTGAGGTTTATTGATTTATTTATTTTTTGTGACACAGTCTCTGTTGCCCAGGCTGGAGTGCAGTGGCACCATCTCCGCTCACTGCAACCTCCGCCTCTTGAGTTCAAGCGATTCTCACACCTCAGCCTCCCGAGTACTGGGATCACAGGCACCCGCCACCATGCCTGGCTAATTTTTGGAATTTTAGTAGAGGCGGGGTTTCACCATGTTGGCCAGGCTGGTCTGGAACTCCTGACCTCAGGTGATCCATCCACCTCGGCCTCCCGAAGTGTGAGACTACAGGTGTGAGCCACTACGCCCGGCCATGTGTGGGGTTTTAATCAATAAATCTGTTTTTGGGGGCCCCAACTGTCTTTTCCCACAGAGACACAGGGGCCCTACTGCTAGAAGGCAGCCTTTGGGAGCTGCCCATCCCCACAGTCCTGCCCACCTGCTCAGCCAGGCGGGGGTCATTGGGAGGCTCCTTAGGCCACGATCACTGGAACCTGGGCCTAGCAGTCACTGTCAAGAAGGACATGTCCACGTGGCCTCTTGGTGTGGCCTCAGCTTCTCTGAACATGGGGGCCAGGTTCCAAGAGTGAGCAATGGGAGAGCCAGAGCTCCCAGAGAACGGTCAGAAGCAAAGGCCTTTATGACCTGGCCTCCAAAGCCACAACCATCATTTCCACCTCCTTCCATTGGTCTCCAAAGCCACAATCAAGGGAAGGGGATCAGCAGCCACCTCTTTTTTTTTTTTTTTTGAGACAGGGTCTTGCTGTCACCCAGGCTGGAGTGCAATCTCGGCTCACTGCAACCTCCACCTCCCTTGTTCAAGCCATTCTCCTACCTCAGCCTCCCGAGTAGCTGAGATTACAGGCACACGTCACCCTGCCCGACTAATTTTTGTATTTTTACAAGGTTTCGCCATGTTGGCCAGGCTGGTTTCAATCTCCTGGCCTCAGGTGCTCTGCCTGCCTCAGCATACCAAAGTGTGGGATTACAGGTGCGAGCCACGGCACCCAGCCAAGCAGCCACCTCTTGACAGGAGTGGCAAGGCTGCTGCAGAACAGCAGATGGGGCAGGAGGATGGCTGTGGTGTCTGCAGAAAGGGCATGCACCACTCCCTGGCATTCTTTTCTCATCTGAAGCCCACCCTGCTATTGCATCTTGACCAAAGATTCATCACAAGCCAATGTGAGCCCTCGTACATTTGTAAATTTCCTTATTCCTACCTTGTTGACAATTTGGCTGGGTATTGAATTCCAGCATGGAGATCAGACCATGTTCCTTAGGAACTGAGAAGGTGCCATGGCTTGCCAGCTCATTTTGATGTTCAGAAGCTTGGGGTCATTTTGGTTCTTTTTCTTTTTTTTATTATTTTATTTTTTCGAGACAGAGTTTCGCTCTTGTCTCTAGGCTGGAGTGCAATGGCATGACCTTGGCTTGCTGCAACCTCTGCCTCCCGGGTTCAAGCAATTTTCCTACCTCAACCTCCAGAGTAGCTGGGATTACAGGCACCCACCACCATGCACAGCGAACTTTTGTATTTTTAGAGATAGGGTTTTGCCATATTGGCCAGGCTGGTCCTGAACTCCTGACCTCAGGTGATCCACCTGCCTCGGCCTCCCAAAGTGCTGGGATTACAGATGTGAGCCACTGCATCTGGCTGGTTCTTACTATGTGGAAACTGCTCTCTCCCTGCCGGCTTTTAGAGTGTTCTCTGTGACACCAGTGGAAAATTCCCCAGGGAGGTGTTTGGGTGAGTCTACTGTCATGCCCTGAACAGAACTGGTGGGTCACTTCAGGATGGAAACCTGGTCCTCCAATCCTGGGAGTCTTCAGCTCTTTCTTTATGATGTCCTCCCTCTGTTTTCTCGGTTCTCTTTTTTGGAATTCCAACTCTTTGGTCTAGACTCAGTCCTCTCTGTTATCTTCTCACAGCCCCTTGTGATTTTCCTTCAAACGACTCAGTCATCTGTAGTCACCTATTAGAGAAGAATGTACGAGTGCTCAGGTCTCTCGGTGAGAAGAGGTGCCTGAATGAAGAAACAGCTGTGCAGGCACCCGGCTAGGAAGTCCTCTACGTGGGGGGCTAAGAGCCATTGAAGATTAAAGAGCACGGCAGTTAGGTGAGCCCAAGTTCCTCTTTTGAGACCAAGTCTCACTCTGTCACCCAGGCTGGAGTGCAGTGGCGCGATCTCAGCTCACTGTAACCACCGTCTCCCAGGTTCAAGCGATTCTCCTGCCTCAGACTCCCGAGTAGCTGGGATCACAGGTGTGCGCCATCACGCCCAGCTAATTTTTGTATTTGTAGTAGAGACGGGGTTTCACTATGTTGGTCAGGCTGGTCTTGAACTCCTGATCTCAAGATCTGCCCATCTCAGCTTCCCAAAGTGCTGGGATTACAGGCTTCAGCCACTGCGCCCAGCCGATCCTAAATTTCTTAGAGGATTAGTAGTGTAAATTGTATGGTGTGCAAATAATACTGTTTTTGTTTTTGTTTTCTTTTTCTTTTTCTTTTTTTTTTTTTTTTTGAGACGAGTCTCGCTCAGCACCCAGGCTGGAGTGCAGTGGCATGATCTTGGCTCACTACAATCACCATCTCCCGGGTTCAAGTGATTCTCCTGTCTCAGCCTCCTGAGTCACTGAGATTACAGGCACGCACCATCATGCCCAGCTAATTTTTGAAATAATACTGTTTTTTTTAATTTTTGAGACAGAGTCTCGCTCTGTTGCCAGGCGCCAGGCTGGAGTGCAGAGGCCCAATCTCAACTCACTGCAACCTCTGCCTGTCGAGTTCAAGCAATTCTCCTGCCTCAGCCTCCCGAGTAGCTGGGACTACAGGTGTGTGCCACCACACCCAGCTAACTTCTGTATTTTAGTAGAGACGGGGTCGCACTGTGTTGGCCAGTCTGGTCTCGAACTCCTGACATCATGATACATCTGCCTCGGCCTCCCAAAGTGCTGGGATTACTGATGTAAGCCACTGCAGCTGGCCTGTTTTTAAAAAGACCTGTATTGGCCGGGCGCGGTGGCTCATGCCTGTAATCCCAGCACTTTGGGAGGCCAAGGCAGGTGGATCATAATGTCAGGAGTTCGAGACCAGACTGGTCAACACAGTGAAACCCCATCTCTACGAAAAATACAAAAAAAAAAAAAAAAAAAAAATAGCCAGGTGTGGTGGCACACTCCTGTAATCCCAGCTACTTGGGAGGCTGAGGCAGGAGAATTGCTTGAGCCCAGGAGCAGAAGTCACAGTGAGCTGAGATCACACCACTGCACTCAGCCTAGGTGACAGAACAAAACTCCATCTCAACCAAACCAAAAGGAAACAAAACAAACAGAACCTGCCCTCCATCCCATTTCCTGCTCTGGGAGTGGTACCATCCATCTTTTTCCCTGGCCATCTGGATGTCTTAGCACAGGGCCGGGTCTGCCATGCTGCAGGTCTCAGGGGCAACCCATGCCTTGTGATCCTGCCACTCCTCCAGGGGAGAGGTGTGGACAGAGTGGGGGTGGGATGTGGACCTCAAGCTGGAGGAATCTAGGAGGACCTGAGAAAGGGACTGGCATAGACGTGGACCGGGGGTGGAGAGACCACAGGAGAGAGCCACGCCTGGCCACAGAGCCGGCACCACTCAGGCCTAGGGTGTGGGCTCCATGAAGGAAGTCAGAGAACAATATCCTAACCTCTCCTCTCGGGCTCCTCTAGGTCACCCCAAGCAGAGGCCAGCTAGTTAGTGGGGTGGTTCAGGCAGAGAGGCGTGGATGGGTGGAGGTGGGATGTGCAGAAGTGGCCCAGCCCCGAGTGAAATACGTGGACGGTTAGTGGGGTGGTTCAGGCAGAGAGGTGTGGACGCATGGAGGTGGGATGTGCAGAAGTGGCCCAGCCCCGAGTGAAATACGTGGACGGTTAGTGGAGTGGTTCAGGCACAGAGGCGTGGATGCATGGAGATGGGATGTACAGAAGTGGTGCAGCCCTCAGTGAAATACGTGGATGAGCCGGTCATGCTGCTCCCTCTCCCTCACCACCCTCTCCTAGCCCCTCCACGGCTCCTGGGCCTTCCCCTTCTCACTGTCCTGCTTACCCACTCACAAGAAAGACCCCAGCCCTCGCCCTGCCGCCTGGAATTCCCCTCCCGTGCACCCAACAGTACACCCCTATGTCATCCTTCAAAGATACAGGTCTTCCCCCCTCACAACCCACAGAGACAGAATCTCGCTGTCGCCCAGGCTGGAGTGCAATGGCATGATCTCGGCTCACTGCAACCTCCGCCTCCCAAGTTTAAGCAATTCTCCTGCCTCCGCCTACTGACTAGGTGGGATTACAGGCATCCACCATCAAACTCAGCTAATTTTCATATTTTTAGTAGAGATGGGGTTTTGCCACGTTGGCCAGGCTAGTCTTGAATTGCTGACCTCAGGTGATCCACTCGCCTCAGCCTCCCAAAGTGTTGGGATTACAGGCGTGACCCACCACGCCTGGCCACTTTAGGTGCACCTTCATTAAAAGGACACAAAGTAAAACCCTTTGGTGAAGGCTTGACTTCAGGTATCTAAAGGCTTGCTTTTGTGGAAAAGCTGTCACCCTGACAGTGTTTGATTAGGTGTTTTCACATAATCCCGCTTACAGTAAGAAATAACAAGTGAAGCCACCTTGCCCCTGAGATCCCAGAGATGAGAGCTGAGGGTCCTGGACGCACAAGCAGGGCAACCGCCATTTCCCTGGACTTCCTGCCCAGAGGCCTCCTAGCGAGGCTCACGGCTACCCCAAAGAGAACAAACCTCTTCCAGCTCTTCCCTTGACAGAGGCATCTCCGAGCTGTGTCCAGAGCCCAGTCTCTCTGTGCTTTCAGATGTCAACACGCCGGCCTGCAAGGACACAGCACACAGCTGTCTCTTAAAACTTTGCCTCCAAACCAAAACCTATCCCCTCCCCCATCTCTTCCAGCTGAGCCAGCCCAGAAACAGCAGAGCTTTGTATGAGAAGATCCTCCTCTGATGACATGTGTATGGTCTTTCGTGGACAGAATAATCCAGAAAAATCAACTCTGGGTAGATGCAGGGGCCTTTGTGCCTGAAGCCTATAGGATTTTGGTAGCCCTTTATAAATTCATGAAAAAATGTATGTGTGTATATATATAATAATGTGTGTATAATATGTAATATATATATAACATATTATAATAATGAACACAAAATTGGGGGTTAAAATTAGATATTTTAGAATGAGTATTGCAACAACTTGCAAGTTTAAAAAGATCACATAGGCCGGTGCGGTGGCTCATGCCTGTAATCCCAGCACTTTGGGAGGCCAAGGCAGGCGGATCACCTGAGATCAGGAGATCGAGACCAGCCTTGCCAACATGGTGAAACCCCGTCTCTACTAAAAGTAATAATTTAAAAATTAGCTGGGTGTGGTGGCACAGGCCTGTAGTCCCAGCTACGCAGGAGTCTGAGGCAGAACTGCTTGAACCCAGGAGGTGGAGGTTGTAGTGAGCCGAGATCGCACCCCTGCGCTCCAGCCTGGGTGACAGAGTGAGACTCCACCTCAACAACAAAAAAAGCTGACACAGGTCTGGGCACTGTGGCTCAAGCCTATAATCCCAGCACTTTAGGAGGCCGAGGTGGGGGGATCACCTGAGGTCAGGAATTTGAGACCAGACTGACCAACATGGTGAAACCCCATCTCTACTAAAAATATAAAAAGTAGCCAGGCACGGTGGCCTGCACCTGTAATCCCAGCTACTGGGGAGCTGAGGCAGAAGAATCCCTTGAACCTGGGAGGCAGAGGTTGCAGTCAGCTGAGATCGCATCACGGCACTCCAGCCTGGGTGACAGAGTGAGACCGTCTCAAAAAAAAATAAAAATAAATGAATAAAAAATAAAAAGCTAACATGTTCTGCAGCATTGCAAAATTGAAAACTGCCACACTGCTATTTACCATTTCGACACACCCCAAGATACCCCTCCCGATGGCTCTGTTTGGCTTTGCTCTCAGTGATGGCCTCTCACAAGGTGGACCCCTGCAAAGTCATGGAGGAAGAGAAGGCCAACACTTCTGGAGGACCCAACCATCTTTCCTTCAACCACTCGGGGAAGCTCTCGTCACTGGTGATGTGCTGATGCAGAATGACATCCAGGGCACCCAGTGCTGAGCTGATGGAGAACGGTGATATCCAGGGCCCGGGCACCCGGTGCTGAGCTGATGGAGAACGGGTGATGTCCAGGGCCCGGGCACCCGGTGCTGAGCTGATGGAGAACGGTGATGTCCAGGGCCCGGGCACCCGGTGCTGAGCTGATGGAGAACGGTGATGTCCAGGGCCCGGGCACCCGGTGCTG
>PVKV010034899.1:0-17151 GCA_004027835.1 Alouatta palliata | reverse complement strand
GGGAGGGGAGGGTGAGGAGGGATAACATGGGGAGAAATGCCAGATATAGTATGCACCTAAAGTAAAATAAATACATGCCAACACATTGATATTATTTGTCTCCTGCAGAAGACATGGGAGTGACATTCACATGGACCACAGGAGGGATACCGGACAACAAGGAAGCCTGGAGCCTCTAAACCTGGAACACCAGCACCAACCTGCAGGAACTCACGCTGTGGGCAGAGGACTCTGCATCTCTTTGCTTCTTGCAGTGGAGGATGGGAATTCCCTGCCTAGCTAGTCTGACTGCTGGCCGTACCACAGCGTCTCAACCAGTGAGGTGACTGTATTCTCACTCTGTTTATAATTCCATCCTGCAACTTAAACCTCAGAACACTCTTGGAGCAAATCTTAACTCTGGAAGACATCCTCTCCTTTTCAGGATTGGGTGGTGATTGCTTTCATTTAATCTCATTTCTGAAGCATTCTGATGTTCAGAAATTCCCCCTAATTCATGGGCCATTTTATATTCAGTCACAATTATGACATATCTACATCTAACACATGCAGACACACATACGCACAAACCCAGTCCATCATCTCCATCCAGTTTCCTGATTAGTCTTCCCTTATACACAGTGCGGACTGCTGGGGTTTCTGAAATGAGCACCTGGGAATACAGGGGACAAGACCTGCTAATGGGAGCTGAAAGGGTACGAAGCTCTAACAATCAGAACGGAGGGAGCACCACATGGATTTCCAATCAAGGAGGTGGAGTCTGGAATCAATCATGCCTCCTTTGGCTGTATTCTATCTTCCACAGTATTAGACTGTTTTATACCTGTGGCAACAATCTCCCTTCTCCAGCACTTGATGTAACGCCTGCATTCCCTTCAGTCTTAAATAATCACTTCATATTTTTCTAGTTATGAGACCTGACTTGGGAAGGACTGGGGCAGAGGGGCTTTATCAAATATCATTTCTATGAATGTCCCCTTCCCCACTGGGGTTCTAACTTATAAACTCATGGAGTCCTGTTCATATACCAACCAGAAGAACTGTATTGGTGGGCCACTGTTACTTATGTGGAAGCTCCTTACCCTTCAAATGTGTTGGGGGCAGAAAACAGAAGAAGAAACATTAGTCTCATAAACATTAAACAATTATTTAATTGTCTACTCACTAATACTCGTCACACAGAAGGGCAAGAACAATATATTTGGTGGCAAGACATGTAGCAAGGGTACATGCAGGTACAACTGAAGAAGTTTTTTTCCCAATGGGTTGGTGGATGTATGTTACAAAAACGCTTACATCAGCAAAGAGGCAATAAGGCCTCTGATGACAAGGGGCAGATACGTGCCAATTGGTGGTGAGAGTCTGAGCAAAATAACAAGGTTATCTCCTTTTTTTTTTTTTTTTTTTTTTTTTTTTTTAACAAGACAGGGCCACAGCATTTTGCGGAATGTGAGTTGTAAGTATTTAGTCATAGAAAGCACTCATAAGTAATTTTTCGGTGGGTGATTGATGACTGTGCTATTTGGAAAGAAGGCCAGCCATTCTACCTAAAAGCCCCAGGAGGGTATGACCCATGTAGAGACCTATGGCAGTTGTAATGTTGGCAAATCTTGGGATAAATGGATAAAGAAAATGTGGTGTATATATACACAATGGAATGGTATTAATCCTTCAGAAATGAAGACATTCTGTCAACTTCAGACACGGATAAAATAGGGGGACATTATGCTAAGTGATATAAGCTAAACACAGAAAAACAAATGCTGCATGTTCTCACTTACATGTGTACTCTAAAACAGTTGAATTCATAGAAGCAAAGAGTAGAATGGTAGTTACTAAAGGCTGGTGGGTGGTAGAAATAGGGCTATGATAGTCAAAGTATACAAAGCCTCAGTTAGACAGGAGGAATACGCTGGATTGTTTAGATCAATTGCACAGTATGGCAAATGTAACTGACAATTGTGTTCTGTACTTTTTAATATCACTAAGAAAGAAAATTTCTAATGTTCAAAAAATTGTTAAATATTTGAAGCGATGGTTATGTTAACCAGCTTAATGTAATGCAGAAAGAACCTGAAATCCAGAGAAAGAAGTTATTTCACTAGATAGTTTTTTTTTTTTTTTTTTTTTTTTTTAGGACACCTGGAGAAGAAAAAGGCATGGCCGGCTCTTTTATTCAGATAGATCAGCCTGTGAAACTTCTTGCAATTTCCCAATCATAGCTGAGTTCAACTCAACTTGCACTAACACTCCACCAAAAGTCTCAGCCCTGCTTCGTGGCCCTGCTGTCATCTTCCCTCCTGGACCTGAGTATTTCTTCGGTTTTTGTTCTAGGATATGACATTCTGGACATTGGTAAATGCCGTTTTATTTGAGCACTTATCTGTTACTTATCAATACACACTCTCAGAAATGGTCCCTAGATTGCTGCACAATGATCAGAACTGTCAGAACTGTCTCTGTCTCTTGTTAATGTTCTCTCTCTCTCTCTCACACACACACACACATACACACACAGACATACACACACTCAAACACACACATACATAATGTAGTCATGGGCTTGTCAGGCCTGGATCTTTCTCTGGTTGATTTCCTCTATATCTTTGTCCCTTCAGTCCCTGAGATTGGTTCCATTATTCAGCACAGGTGTTCAAGAGACAGACAGAGACATGTAGTAGCCATGCTTTTAGACATGTCCAGCGCAGGAGAATGAATATACTTTAGGCTTCCACTATGATATGTTCTATCTGCCCAAGGATAGATGGAAATGAGGCCACTCTCCAAGGGACAGAACAAGTCTAGTGAGAGATTTCTACATAAGGACCTTGCAGCCATTCTGGAACACTGTTAAACATAGAAATGGCCAATAGGAGAATCTTCTCACAACATCACAGCTTGGTGTTTCCAGCTCTTTTGACACAACCTTTCAGATGGAAACCAAATAACTTGATTGGAAATGTCTATTTCAAGAAGGAAGAGACGCCTCATATGGGCATTTTATCCCATATAGGAAGAGCTGCCTTGGAACAAAGATGAAGAGCTAGAAATTTTCTCAGCAACCACATATCTTGCTAGGGACTCTATGGGTGAGAGCATATTGCAAGAACCTACATGGAGAACTCCAATGGGAGATTCTAGTGGTCTTGCTTGGCTCTCCCACACAAAGAAGTATCTTGGTTGGGGCTTCCATGCCTATCACAGATGGAAAGAGTCCAAGGCATGGGATGTATTTTCATATATTTAGAAAATTAGCCACATGCCCAAGACTTCCACAGAGTGGAAATTGACCATATGTCTTTTCAGAAAGGAAAAACCGACCGACAGTTTTGTGCTCAGTAACACTGCACCGCAGGCTCCTTTGTTTCAGACCCACAGGCTCTGCTTGTGAGCAATAGCTTTATTACAGGTCTTCTTGATCCTCCTGCCCCAGTGGGCACCCTGTACAATCTTTTTAAGAGAGAAATGGAGATCTTCATTTTTTCCATGGCATGCATGACCTCGTGGATTAAGTATACTTGGTTTTGTTTTTAGCAAACTGAAGTCCTATGGGTCTCTAACATGGTCCAGACAAATCAGAAGGCAGGTAATTGGGTGCTGAATAAATACTTACAGACAAATCATATGAAGAAATGGTTGGAGACATGGTTTTACGACATGTCTCCAACATGTCGTAAAACATGTTGCTCCTTCTGTGTTCTAGCCCCAAATTGCTCCTTCTGTGTTCTAGTTCATTACAATCCTTTCCTTTCCACTCGCGTTCCATATATCCGTCCAGCAGGTGGCAGGAGCCAACCACTTCCAGTAGTGGGTGTAGCTTAAAGATTTCTGATAGCAGTCACTCTTTAGCACAATAGTTCTGTGGTATGCGTCTTCTTTTGTGACACACCAAGGTCCTTCTCCCATGACCTTTATCGTGGGAGAAGCTCACTCCTGGAAGGAGAAAGCTTTCAGGAGTGACGGTTGATAAGGCTTCATGCTGTTGAGAACTGAAAGAAAAAAACTGAGAAAAGGCATCTGACATATTTATTAACTAGCACATGAGATGATAAAATTAAGATTGCTTCTCCACGGGAGTGAAGGAAGGTACTATCAAGCGGTAGAAAATAAACAGTGGAATTTTATAGCACAGCTGGTCAGCCGTCATTCAATCATACTGATCTTCCATGCTGAGAATTAGGAAACTTAATGCAAAGTCATCACACAAAAATAGCCCGAAATTGCTCGCTAAAGATGCAGAGAAATGGCATTGCTTTTCTTTCTTCTTCTGACATCATTCGTCGCCTTTCCGTGCAGCCATGAAACAAGTTCCATAGCATAGCTGGGCCACCAGATCAACTTACAATCAGAAATTCTTGAAAACAATCTGGAGCTGGATCCTTTCTTCTCCCTATCTCCATGTCTGCAGAGAGGGAGGTTTAACCAAGATATGAAGATTTGACTTCAAAAGCTGTACAACTTCGAACAAGGGTTTAGATGTTGTATTTCCTGTTCCCGGATGCATGTGAGTTGAGAAGCACCACTTAAGTGGATATATAGTACTTAATTGATTTCGGGATTTTGTAGTGTTTGGTATTGGCAGTGGGAAGAACTCCATGCTCCAGCATCCAGAAGGATGCATAAAAACATGGTGGCATATGACAACTTTTCTTTATGAGGTAGGTTGTGGTAAAGACATGTCAGAATGTCCAAAGTAGGTGGCTGGGCTCAGAAGAGACAACAGAGGGCCAGTTTTGAAATTAAGAGGAAGCTCCCTTCAGGGGATCCCTTGCCCTGCCTCATAGGATGATATTGGAGCTTTTAATAGGGTGTGCACTTTGGTTTAGTTCATGGCCTATGGAGACTCTCCAAATGTTTCTTGGATAGGTATATGGATGTTTCACGCATGCATGGACAGAGAGATGGACAGACAAATGAATGGGTGGACTGAGACAAGGATATGCAGTGTCAGTGGTGTCACATTTATGGTAGAAATGTCTTTGTGCAATTTGCAAAATAAAGGGAAGCCTGATATCTTTCAGTTCATGCTTTTGATTTGAGGCTTCCTGGAAAAAAGAGGGTAATGGGAAATATAGCTGAAGGGTTCATTGGGGCCAGGAAAGCCGTGACCACCAAGTAAGATATAAAGCAGTGGGGTCCTTTTAGAACTGATTAAAAATATGACCCAAATGGCATCTGCATCAGGTTAATCTGGCAGCAAAGAAAGGAAAGACAAGAAGAGACAGAGGAAGAAAACTGTCCCAGGAGTGTTATTGGATTAATCTAAATGTGAGATGATTGTGATCTAAATTTGAGACCTGGGAGTAGTAAATTGAAAAATTATAGGGAAGAGACACCCAAGAAACAATTGGAAGGCCAAGGAGGGCCTGGAACTTATAGGGGCATGGTGGTGGGATGCATTGAGATATGAAGGAATGTAAGCTACATTTTGGGTAGTCTTGATGAATTTTGATTTAGCTATACTGATCATGAGTTGACAGAGACACTTACAGGAACAAATGTTCAGCACGGAGAAGGGAATGCATATCTGGAATTTAAGGCAGTGGTGAGGCCAACAAGAGAGATCTAGTATAGTCATGTGCTTAGAAGTAATGTTTGAGGAAAGAGAATCCTGAGGCAGAGAGGACAGACTAAAACGAGTAGAGGCCTGAGGATTGAATTCAAGAAATAGTTGATAGGTTGTGTATCTTCGTCAGTTTGGCTGCCTGCTATAACAGGTAATAGGCTGGGTGGCTTATAAACAATAGAAATGTATTTCTCACAGTTCTGGAGGCTGGGAGTCTGAGGTAAGGGTTCTGTAAGGGCTCCCCTAGGGTTGCAGACTGCTGGCTTCTTGTTGTACTCCCAGGTGGTGGACAGAAGGCTAGCTAGCTCTCTGACTTCTTATAAGGGCTCTAATTTTGTTCATGAGGGCTCCACTCTCATGACCTAATTACTTCCTAAAGGCCCCACCTCCTAATACCATCACATTGGGATCAGAGTTTCAATACACGGATTTTGAGGGGACACAACATTCAGCCCATTGCAGTGGGGATGTGGCAAAGTGGAACAACTTGCAAAGAATTTCATGGTGCATTTAAAGAGACAAGAGAAAAAGTAGTAAGGCAGAAGATCAGAGAAGGGAAGGAGAAAGCTTCCAGGAGTGATGGTTAATAAGGCTCCAGGCCGTTGAGAACTGAAAGGAAAAAAACTGAGAAAAGACATCTACCATATTTGTTAACTAGCACATGAGATGATCAAATTAAGATTGCTTCTCCATGGGAGTGAAGGAAAGTGCTATCAAGCAGCAGAAAATAAACAGTGGAATTTTATAGCACTGCTGGTCAGCCGTCATTCAGTCATACTGACCTTCCACGCTGAGAATTAGGAAACTTAATGCAAAGTCATCACACAAAAATAGCCCGAAATTGCTCGCCAAAGATGCAGAGAAATGACATTGCTTTTCTTTCTTTTTCTGACATCATTCGTTGCCTTTCCATGCAGCCATGAAACAAGTTCCACAGCGTAGCTGGGCCACCAGATCAACTTACAGTTGTAATTCTTGAAACAATCTGGAGCTGGATGGTTTCTTCTCCCTATCTGCATGTCTGCTGTGCTGCCAGCTTTCATGGCCTGCTCCTTCGGTATTCGAGTTCATTACGATCCTTTCCTTTCCACTCGTATTCCATATGTCCATCCAGCAGGTGGCAGGAGCCAACCACTTCTAGGAGTGGGTGTAGCTTAAAGATTTCTGATGACAGTCACTCTAGCACAATAGTTCTGTGGTATGTGTCTTCTTTTGTGACATACCAAGGTCCTTCTCCTGTGACCTTCATCATACCCTGGCCTACCTTTGTCATTCAGCATATCCTGTTACTGGTCCTCTTTAGGGAAGCAATTTTGAATGAAAGCAAGTTACTTCTCAAATGTTGAGCTGTGTCTGACCAAGCTGCAGTTCAGGCCCCATGTTCTATCATGCTGTTAGAAGAGGGTTCTCCTTGCTAAGTCATATCAGACTTACTATTGGCCAGAAAAGCAGTCATTCAATTAATTCCCAACCAGACTCAAGGCATCAAGACACAGCTTTGTTCACTAGATTAATTGGTGGCCACCACTTTGAATCAAAGTCCTTTCAACACTTAGTCAAAAGGCCTGCTGCTAGATCCATCCCTGTTGTGAGTTGCTCTAATCCATTCTGGAGGCCATCCTACAGGTGGAAGCTCTAACTCATCTTTCTTTTCTGGTTCATTCAACCAGAAGTTACTGTATACTGTGTGTATACTGTGTGTTCTGGAAATACAGCAATGAACCAGACACATATGGATCTTTTTTCATAGAGGTCTTAGTCTGGAGGGAAGGCAGATATTTGACTCATAAATAAGTATCTATATCAATATTGATGACTGCCATAAAACAAATTTATAATATGCCTTAGAAACATATAGCAGAGAGACATCACCAAGCTTAGAGGGTCCGAGAAGGCTTTCCCGTGGAAGTGACATCTAAACTTCAGCCCGAAGGATGAATAAGAGTTATACAGCTGAATAAGACAAGGAAAGAAATTCCAGGCAAAAGGAAGAGGGTGTTTAAGGGCTTGAGTCAAGAAGGATGTTGGTGTATTTGTCAGTGAGGTTGAGAAATGTGCACAGAGAGGAAAAGTGGCATCAGATGAGCCTGGAGAAATAGAGATTATGCCTGGCTAGATCAAGCAAAGCTTTTTGGGCCAGAGTAAGGGTCTTGCACACTGTCCTAAAAGCAATGGGTAGCCTTCTCTAGCCATCCAGGCCCTTAGAGATCCCTCACTATATATCCCCAGAATATCTTATTTTGTATCTAGCAGCATTTATCATAATTAAACAAATATTTTCACAGTTGTTCTCCAAACGGAGGAGAGTAACATAATCAAAACTACAATTTTAACTTAAATTTTAATGTAAAAGTCAAAATTTAATTTTACATTCATGTGATAGTGGATCACAGTGGGGCTGCAGTAGATGTTGGGAGGTCACAACAAAGCTCTTACCTTAATCCACGTGAGAGATGATCATGGATTGGATTAATGTTAGCAGTGAAGACGAAGCTAACTGAACCAATTGCAGGTTTAGTTCTGAGGAGAGGATTTAGTAATGCCTGTGGAGGGTGTGGGAAAGGAGGTGTCAGAGTTAATGAGGAAACTGTATAGTCAGAAGGATAAGATGGTAAGATTACATATGAAAATGTCAAGTTTGAGGGGGCTGAGACCCTCAAATAGAGAGGAGGTATGGGCTAGAGGATTGTATGGGTCTCAAAGAGAGAAGTGAGAGCTCAGGCCTGGCAATACACATTTGGGTTCTCTCAGCATAGGAATATTACTTGATGCCGTGAAAGAATGACGTTCCTGAGGAGAAGAAAAGAGGATCAAGGACTGTGCCCTGGAGGACTCCACAATTCAAAGGTCAGATGGAGGATCTGGTTATATCGACTGAAAAGGAAAAGGAAATGGCAAGAAGAAAACAAATAGAATGGGATGACAAAGCCATGTAATCGTTTTGTGAGAAAGATGCGGTAGCATAATCTAACTCCAGGGTTCCTTTGCCCTTAAACTAGGATGCCACTTTCTGATGTCTGTTTCCTCAATACCCTTACCTATAACAATATGTCCCTCTCTCAAAAGCTGAGTGTTGACGAAGTTGTCATTGTGTTAGATAGCAGAAGTGCCAGGGATCTTAAAAGAGTCTCTGTTCCACAACTCCAGAGGGCACCGTTCACATAGAATGCAATGTGAATGGGGCTTCCAGGGCTCTAAGGCTCAGTGCAGCTCCATTCTTGAGGAGTCATTTGTCCTCAGCAAATCTGTTTACTCCAAGAGCTGTGTTCTGGAAAAATCAGTCTTAGAAAAGGGCTCACTTAATTGTTTGGGAATAAGCCCACATCCATTACTATTGGTCTCTTTTTTCTCTACCAAAACCATTCTATCCTTCTCGGTGTGGAATGGGGGAATTCTGGCTGCCAGGAAAAAGACTTATCTTAGATTTTTTCTCTCATACTCTTTCAGGCTCTGATAAAAGGACACCAAGACTCGTTCTCCAGTAGCTCTATTCAAAGAGCTCCTGGTTTTATCTTTGCAGGTTCTTGACACTAGAGCCAGCAATTCTACTACAAATAAACAGACCTAAATAAGCAGATCGAGCATATTTTTCTTTCTCCAGTTTGAGAATTCTCAAGGCCTGCCTTCTAATGCTACCTGGGTCAATATGACAAGGCAGGGTCTACTTGCCAATAGTGCCTTCTCCACTAATGCTCAGCTGTTAGTCCTTGTGAGCAGAGCTTCCCTTCAACGCTAGATTTTAAGTTGAAGGTTAAACTGGATAACTTCTGGCTTGCCTTTCCTCTGATGACTCCTCCCAACACAAGGAGGTCCTCACTATGCAGGTTAAAAACTCTGCCATTGACAGATCTGTAGACACTAGGACTGTGCAGGAAATGCTGCTCCAGAATCACTCCCTAGCATTCATCAAGCACATCTTGTACTGAGTGTGGACAGAGCTGCAGTGCATTGAAGAGATTATGCAAAGATGACAGGATGTCCACAACCATACTGAAGTGCACGTAGTTGTTTCCATGGTCAGATGCTGCCAATCACTGGGGAAACAGTGTTCCCACCCGATATGGTTTGGCTCTGTCCTCACCCAAATCTCATCTTGAATTGTAATCCTCATAATCCCCATGTGTTGAGGGAGGGACCCAGTGGGAGGTGATTTGACCATGGGGGTGGTTCCCCCATGCTGTTCTTATAATAGTGAGTGGGGTCTCATGAGATCTGATTGTTTTATAAGTGTTTGACATTTCCTCCTTCACACACTCATACTCTCCTGTTGCCTTGTGAAGAAGGTGCCTGTTTCCCCTTTTGTCAAGGTTGTAACTTCCCTGAGGCCTGCACAGCCACATGGAGTTGTGAGTCAATTAAACCTCTTTCTTGTATAAATCACCCAGTCTCAGGTACTTCTTTATATCAGTGTGAGAATGGACTAATACAGGAAATTGGTCCTGTGGAGAGTGGGGCAGGCACTGCTATCAAGATAGCTAAAAATGTGGAAGCAACTTTGGAAGTGGGTAATAGCCAGAGGCTGGAACAGTTTGGAGGGCTCAGTGAGAAGACAGAAAGATGTGGGAAAGTTTGGAACTTTCTAGAGACTTCTTGAATGGTTTTGGCCAAAATGCTGATAATGATATGGACCATGAAGTCCAGGCCGAGGTAGTCTCAGATGGAGAATGAGGAACTCATTGGGAACTGGAGCAAAGGTCACTCTTGCTATGCTTTAGCAAAGAGACTGGTGGTTTGTTGCTCCTGCCCTAGAGATCTGTAGAACTTTGAACTTGAGAGAGTTGATATGAAATTGGAACTTATGTTTAAAAGGAAAACAGAGCCTAAAAGTTTCAAAAATTTGTAGCCTACGATGTGATAGAAAATAAAAACCTATTTTCTGGGGAGAAATTCAAGCCAGCTGAAGAAATTTGCATAAGTAATTAGAAGCCAAATGTTAATTGCCAAGACAAGGGGGAGAATATCTCCAGGGTATTTCAGAGATCTTGGCAGCAGCCCCTCCCATCACAGGCCTGAAGGCCTAGGAAGGAAAAATGGTTTCATGGGCCAGTCCCAGGGTCTCCCTGCTCTGTGCAGCCTCAGGTCTTGGCGCCCTGTGTCCCAGCTACTCCAGTTCCAGTCGTGGCTAAAAGGGGCAAGGTACAGCTCAGGCTGTTGCTTCAGAGGGTGCAAGCCCCAAGCCTTGGTGGCTTCCATGTGGTGTTGGACATGCAGGTGCACACAGAAGTCAAGAATTGAGGTTTGGGAACCTCTGCCTAGATTTCGGAGAATGTATGGAAATGCCTGGATGCAAAGGGAGAAGTTTGCTGCAGGGGTGAAGCCCTCATGGATGACCTCTGCTAGGGCAGTGTGAAGGCGAAATAAGGGGCTGGAGTCCCCACTAGGAAACTGCCTAGTGGAGCTATGAGAAGAGGGCCACTGTCCTCCAGACCCCACAATGGTAGATGTACTGACAGCTTGCATAGTACACTGGAAAAGCCACAGACACTGAATGCCAGCTGTGAAAGCAGCCAGAATGGGGGACTGTATCCTGCAAAGCCACAGGGGTGGATCTGCCCAAGGTCATGGGAGCCCACCCTTAGCATCAGTGTGCCCTGGATGTGAGACATGGAGTCAAGGGAGATTATTTTTGAGCTTTAAGATTTAATGATTTAATGACCGCCCTGCTGGATTTTGGACTTGCATGGGGCCTATAGCCCCTTTGTTTTGGCCAATTTCTCCCATTTGGAATGGAAGCATTTATTCAATTACTGTGCCCCCCCCATTGTATCTTGGAAATAACTAACTTGCTTTTAATTTTACAGGCTCCTAGGTGGAAGGGACTTGCCTTGTTTCAGATGAGACTTTGGATTTGGACTTTTGGGTTAATGCTGAAGATTTTGGGGGGCTGCTGGGGAGGAATGATTGTGTTTTGAAATGTGAGGACAGGCACAGTGGCTCACATCTGTAATCCCAGCACTTTGGGAGGCTGAGGCAGGTGGATCACTTGAGGTCAGGAGTTTGAGACCAGCCTGGCCAATGTGGTGAAACAACATATCTACTAAAAATACAAAAATGAGCCAGGCGTGGTGGCAGGTGCCTGTAGTCCCAGCTACTTGAGAAGCTGAGGCAGGAGAATCACTTGAACCCGGGAGGCAGAGGTTGCAGTGAGCTGAGATTGTGCCGCTGCACTCCAGCCTGGGCGACGAAGTGAGACTCTATCTCAAAAAAAAGAATGAAAAAAAAAAAAAAGAAATGTGAGGACATGAGAAGGAGATTTGGGAGGGGTCAGGGGCAGAATGACATGGTTTGGCTCCGTCCCCACCCAAATCTCCCATTGAATTGTAATCCCCGTAATCCCCATGTGTCTAGAGAGGGATCCGGTGGGAGGTGATTGGATCATGGAGGCAGTTTCCCTCATGCTGTTCTCATGATAGTGAGTTCTCATGAGATCTGATGGTTTTATGAGTGTTTGACATTTCCTCCTCCACATGCTCACATTCTCTCCTGCTGCTTTGTGGAGAAGATGCCTGCTTCCCCTTCTGCCAGTCCCTTTCTGCCATTTCCCTTCTTCCATGACTGTAAGTTTCCTGAGGCCTCCCTGGCCATGCAGTGCTGTGAGTCAATTAAACCTCTTTCCTTTATAAATTACCCAGTCTCGGGTATTTCTTTACAGCAAGGTGAGAACGGACTAATACACCATCTAAAGAAATGCATTTGGGGCACCTCAAGGAGCTCAGAGAAACCACAGAAGATATGAAAAAAAGAACCAGGGCCAATGAAACATGGAAGAAATTGATCCTACTTAATCCAAGTGACAGGAAGTTAAAGACCTACTCCTTAGTCTAATGGAATACCAGATCTGGAATCTGGGGATTGTCAAAGTGAGTGATGTGTAAATTTATACTTTCCATGTTGATCAGTTAATCATCAATTTGTTTTATTTTATTATGTTACACTCTTGCCTACTTCAAAAAAGTCTTTTAGTAGTAAGGGAAGAGCAACTCTAATTCCATACAATTACTTTCACTTGGTCCCTAAGAAATAGCACAGATATAAAATCTTTTCTATTCATTTTAATTAGATTTTATAGACCAAAAAATTGGATTTTTTTCCCTTTCATCAGATGAGAATGAATGAATGACTTTTTCCCTGGAGAAGGCTATGTATTTTCTGCGCTTCAACCTAAATATCATTTTCTCTATAGTCTCCACCAATATCTTAATGAATGGCAACTGAATTTGCAGTTTTGTTGGTACCCAGAAAACTGTCACTTATAATAACAATATTGTGGCCAGAAGATGCATGGAAATTACCAACCAGTCAAATGTGCACCAGTGTAGAATCCCACATGTGATTTAGGCAGGTACGCCATCTTTGTACAGTTGGTCTCAAGATACCTGTTTTAGTTTAAACAAAATATAAAATAGATTCGAATGGCTTCCTGGTCAGAATATTTGCCTGTTTTGCCCAGCCTCAGTTCATGTATTCAACTAGTTGTTCCATTCAGATGATATAGGTTATACTTTGACTACAGCCTCCAGCCAGAAGGAACAAGAAATCCAGGAGGAGACAGAGTCTGGTATCAGTGTCAGCTTCAAGATCTGACTCATTCTGTAGGGACTTAAGTGACAATATTACAGAGTATTCATTTGAAAATGGGGAAAATGCTGCTACATAAAAAGGAATGCATTTAGAAAATCATTCAACATGTAGACTCTGATGAAGAGCTTAAACTTTGTTTCATTTTAGTGTTTGTTTGGTTATATAAACAGGGAATTATTCCCTAGAAAAAAAAGGGGCCTGGCAGCCCTGGTCTTCACTATAAAAGCAGAGATACCCTGGCACTGCTGCTTGGCCACTGTGTTCCTTTTAGCAAATCATTAACCACTCTCAGTTTTCTCAGGATCGAGTGTAGTCATAGGGATAACTTACTGTCAGCCTCCCTCTCCTCACCTATGAAGTGGAGAGCCCACCCCAACTACCTCAGGAGTTAATGAATAACTCACACAGAGTGTGGCACAAGGGTGGGTTTGAATTTAAGGGCAGTTCCTTTCCCCAACCACCACCCCACCTCAGTATTGGTGTGGCATTCTGCCCTTGCTTTATACTCTCATTTAAAAAAATATGACAGGGTCCAATTTCACCTCTCAAACTAATCTGGCTCCCTTTTTTCAAACTCCTAATTTTGGAAAAAAAAAAAAAAAAAGAAGCCAGAGTAGTCCTTTCTACTTTCTTCTGATATTCCTTGAAAATACTTCTCCTTTATAGCAAAGATAATTAAACAGCTTGGTTCCTTCCCTGCTGTGAAATATTGAGCTTCATTTCAGGACCAAAGGACATAAACCAGTTTATGACATAAACAGGTTTAGACCATCCGCAAAAGGCAGTACAGAGATTGCATATTGTATTTACTAGGACAAGAGATTTACACTGACCACTTTGGAATAAGATTGTATGTACTTAGTTCAACTAAGTACTGAAAAGTCTTATATAGACTGAAAAGCCAACAGACTTTTTCTGTGTGTATGTAATTGCTTTATTATATATATTTTTTACTTTGAAAAAATAATGCTTTGCCACGATGATAGTTTTATCTTTCATATCTTTAAATAGGTGGGGAAATGAATGGAAATTTGCTTTCTCAGCTTTTCAACTATACTGTGTTTTTAATAGATACTTTCTTTCAGTAGGATGCTGTGTATTTAAACCTGCAAAATTCTTCTTGGGTATTTCTGAATCCTGTTGTGTACGTGTGGGTTGAAAGTTCAAATATCTCATCTCCTTTAGTATTTAGTTGCTCACTTTATTGTCAGAGAAACTGGTAGCCAGGTATCCTTTTTCTATTTTCTGCCATAAAGCCTTTTAGAATTCAAATGTCTTCTCATCACACATCTGATATTGACTTTGGAAGCAATGGCCATAGAAAAAATGTTCTTACTCAAACCATCTAATTGAGAAATAACTGACTCATGCCTACTCCCTAAGTTTGGGGCCAGCGTCATGCTATAATTTTTTCCCATAACACTAAAATTCCACTACAAGTATCTTCCTTAACATCCTACCCATATTCAAGAAAACAAACATGAAAATGTGTGTGTGTGTGTGGGGGGGGTATGTATTATTTTCCTAGGACAGTGTTCATTTTCATATGTTAATTCTGTTATTTAATAAAATTTCATTCTCCTTTCAGTAAACCTGTAACCTTATATCTTTCCCAAACCTTGCCAATTGGCAAACACCTCCTTGTAGAGCTATCCATAGTTCTCAGATCTGCTAGCTTCCACTCTGTGGACCTCCAAATACCGTGGAAAAGAGAATGTGACCAGCGAAGAGAGGACTGTTAGACTCTAAAGCATTTTTGTTTAAATCTAGCAACAGGTTGTACCGCATTGCATACTCCAGGGCAGATAACCTGATGCATCCTGGTTCCTTGTTCACACAGCTCACCACTGAGGAAGCACATCTATGAATTCCCTATTCAAATTTGGTTGGCTCTTTAGTATGACTAAAACATGGGGACACACTCATCTCTAAATAAACAGTACTACCTGTTTCTTCTAACGGCATATCAGCTCATTGTTTCTAAACCATGGAAATCTTTGCAATTTTAATAATGTAAGCTAGCTCCCTAATCTCTGTGAAAGGGTCCTTGAAGTATGATGTCTATAGTTGTCCAACCCACTTCCACAATTCTTGTTACTTTACACATCAGTTTAGTAGCTTACACTGTATTAGCATTAACTCTAGATATAACAGATGGAATTATGAGATCACATAATGTGCTAATGTAGTAAATTTTTGTGTAAGACAAAATGTTATTACATATTTCTTGTCTGACAGAATTGTACAGGGTTTCCTACTAGGTCTGAAGTGCACACTCTACAGGATAAATGGTACAGAAGGTATCTAAGTATTCAAGAGCCTTAGAAACATTCTCCCTGAATTGCTTGAACCTGGGAGGCGGAGGTTGCAGTGAGCCGAGATCGCACCACTGCACTCCAGCCTGGCGCCTGGTGACAAAGTGAGACTCTGTCTCCAAAAAAAAAAAAAGAAAAAAGAAACATTCTCCCTGGAAATACAAAGAGTAGAGACAGTTACTAGAGGGCGGTTTTCATGTTCACAGTCTAAACTGGGTCTCATTGTTGCCATTACAACTAGAGAGCAATTTCAAAAGAGCATCTACCTTCTGAGGGGCAGTATGGCAGTTCATTTCGGTGCAAGACTGAATCTGGCTTTGCATATTTGGGAATACTAACTCATGGTTTTTGAGTGTGGATTTTTTGTTTTTTAAATGAAAGCTACATATGCTTTACTAGGCTATTGTCATTGCATTTTTAAAAGTGATGACTTACTTGTATTTTAAAAAAGATGTTTAACATAGAGTTTCTAACTGAAAGATCTGGAAATCAATCTGAATTGGACATACTATGGCTTCAATGCACAGGGTAAGTTTTCTCATATTGCTACCTTAACATGAATTTGATACCCAACTTGAAAACAATCCCATAAAAATTTCTTAATGGTCCGTTTAAAATTGCAATAGTTCCATAAAACTCCAATTAAACAATTGCCCATTAACTTGTTATTTAAAATATAGACTTAAAAACCAATAGACTTTTTTTGGTGTGTATGCAATTGCTTTTATAAACACAGGTTAGGCTGGAATAAGGAAGTCCTAGTTCATCATGCTGGAGCTTGTCCTCGCTGCTGCAGGCTGTTGAAGTGAGCCTCCTTCAAGATCTGGTTGATGTGGGAGTAAAGACCTTGGCATAATACATACCCCTCATGCAAGAACTGGGGAATGTTTGTGTTGGGTTCGTTAACAATCTGGTTTAAGTTGCCTTCTGGTCCATTTGCTCTCTCTGGGATATTAATGTAGCTGTTGCTCCTTTCATTATCACTGCATGAAAACTGGAAGGAAAAAGACAGAAAGGGGATTGCTATTATGCTATTAGAGTATTTTTCCTACTTGGCTTGGAGAATAGCAGCATAAAAACTCTATACGGGGCTTAACGGTTTTTATAAAGTAGAGACATTTAAGATAGCTCATTCTATCCTCCCAACAATCCTTCAATTAAGTTGGAATTAACAGCCCCCATTTTACAGATGAGGAAACAGATCACTGCCTTGTCCAAAGTCACAGAGCTAGGAAGTGGCAGGGTGAGCATTCAAACACAGGCCTTCCAATTCCAAATCTCTTCACACATTCTCTACCCTTGCTTGTACCATTTATTCCAATAACTAGATCAGAGAAGTAAATATTTATCCCCCACCTGAAGTATCAATTAATATTAAGGATGTAGTAGAAATAATGACCATAACAAGTAAGATATACTACGGGTAAAAGTTACAATGAAGCAAATAAGATACATACATGCATACACACAGATACAAATAAACAATGATTTTGTATACATATCCTGACAGTGGACATGTATGGTCCTCCTATATCAATTCAATACTACATACATGTCCTGAAAGGCATTTGACCTACTTTTAGTCAAAATTATATGTTACTTATTAGCATTTTATGACTAGCATTCTTTGTTCTTCTATATTTATGGATTTAATAGGGTGTGTATTTCCTCTTAAGATCTTGTTTTTTC
>PVKV010034898.1:0-17203 GCA_004027835.1 Alouatta palliata | reverse complement strand
AAAAAAAAAAAAAAAAAAAAGGGTTCTTAAACAAATCATTATTTTGTTGGCCCTGAAAAAGCTGATTAACCCTCTCTTTTTTTTTCAGTAGAGGAGAGCATTTAGGTTTCTCTGGCTGTCTTATGCAGGATTGAGTGGGGCAGCCAAAAAAAACTAAGAAGGCTGGGGAGAATCGAACCTTTCAGAGCATGGGTAGAGTCAGAGATCGTGCAGATCATAGCCAGAGGATGGTTGTTTTAAGAAAGGACCTGCCAGTGTAGGAAGTAGGGCTGAAGCAAAACATCAGCCAAAGGAAAAAGGACCAGGAAGACAGTGCAGGTGTCTATCCTGCACAGGAAGAGAGAGCAGGTGTCTATCCAGGCACACCTGGAAGAGGCAGGTAGCAAAGGGCTTTGATAAAGGAACCAGTGGGGTCAGTGTGGGCGCACAGCCAGCAGCAGGGAAGATCAGCAGCAGATGTCAGTTTCCCCATGGAAAATCCAGCCCCTGAGAGAAAAATGACTACAGCTCATCCTAGTGGAGTCAGCAAGAAGTCCAACTCAGAGATGTCTTGGAGCTCCTCATGGACTTCCTGTTTAAGGCTCACATTAGATCCTCATTCCTGAACAAGGATGGCCCATAGGTTGGGTAAGGAGCCCCACTGCTGGAACCAGAGGAATAGACACAAAACAGACCGTGGATCTAAATGGATGTGTCAGATAAAGACATTGGCGTTAGCACTGAAAGCCCTTCTAACCTGCCTGGGAAAAAGGCTGAACCACAAAGGAGTTTTTAGGCAGAGTCATCACAAAAAAGAACCGTATTGTCATCTTGCTAGATGACAGAGTTTATGTAAGTAAACCTACATAAGTCCAGCATTTCTCCAAATACGATATATAAAAGAGCAAAAGAAAAAAATGAATGTTGGTAATTAGACCAGGTTAAGGCCAGGCACAGTGGCTCATGCCTGTAATCTCAGCACTTTGGGAGGCCAAAGCAGATGAATCCCAAGGTCAAGAGATCAAAACCATCCTTACCAACATGGTGAAATCCCATCCCTACTAAAAATACAAAAGTTAGGTGGGCGTGGTAGCACGCACCTGTAGTCCTAGCTACTTGGGAGGCTCACGCAGGAGAATCACCTGAAGTGCAGTGAGCCAAGATCATGCCACTGCACTCTAGCCTGGGCAACAGAGCGAGACTCCATCTCAAAAAAATAATAATAAATGAATAAAATTATAAAATGTGACACAAATACAGGCAGCTGTCTTTGTTTATTCAATAAAGTTTAAAATAAAGAAATCTATTTTAAAATAAACTCATTAAAAGATAAAAGTGTGCTGACTCTTAAAAAAAAAAGTAATAGCACTGAGAAGAGGGTAAGTAGCATATTGACATGTGCAGGCAAAATGAATGACCAAAGTCTACTGGAGACCTGATGGTCAGATTTTACATGAACACTCTATTTACAACCCTAACTCATTCCCAGGGAAACTGGGAATTTTTCATTACTCTAATAATTGTGTTATGATTTTAAAAATTTAAAGAAATCACCACATTCTAGTTTGCTTAATATTTCCACAGTGGGCCGGGCGCGGTGGCTCACGCCTGTAATCCCAGCACTTTGGGAGGCCTAGGCGGGCGGATCGCGAGGTCAAGAGATCGAGCCCATCCTGGCCAACATGGTGAAACTCCGTCTCTACTAAAAAATACAAAACAATTGGCTGGGCGCAGTGGCGCGCGCCTGTAGTCCCAGCTACTCGGGAGGCTGAGGCAGGAGAATTGCTTGAACCCGGAAGGCAGAGGTTGCAGTGAGCCAAGATCATGCCACTGCACTCCAGCCTGGTGCCTGGCGACAGAGGGAGACTCTGTCTCAAAAAAAAAAAAAAAAAAATATTTCCACAGTGGAAATAAATGATAATACATGTTTTACTGAGATTTTCCATTTGGTGAACTCAGCAGGCAAGGAGGTGGCAGTTGAGCTCTGTCAGTGAGAAATCAGTTTGGGTTAGACTGACATGAAAATTAAACTACTATAGTGTATCAGAATATGGCAACGTGCTTTTAAATCTTAGCCTTGGTGATTTATTGAAAAGAAGGAAGTGACTTATTGGAAAAGAGGAAGTAAGAAGAGAGTAGCAAAAGGAGTTAATGATGAAAGATGGAAGACGTGATCATGAAAGCAGCCAGTTCCTTCAGTTATTGCACCTGTGTTTTATTTTATTTTATTTTTGAGACGGAGTTTCGCTCTTGTTACCCAGGCTGGAGTGCAATGGCGCGATCTCGGCTCACCACAACCGCCGCCTCCTGGGTTCAAGCAGTTCTCCTGCCTCAGCCTCCTGAGTAGCTGGGACTACAGGCGCACGCCACCACGCCCAGCTAATTTTTGTATTTTTAGTAGAGACGGGGTTTCACCGTGTTGACCAGGATGGTCTCGATCTCTTGACCTCGTGATCCACCCACCTCGGCCTCCCAAAGTGCTGGGATTACAGGCGTGAGCCACCGCGCCCGGCCTGCACCTGTGTTTTATTACATTTAAAGGAAAAGCATCGAAGTGGGAATAATTTTATTTTTTCTCTTTTTTAGGCATAGGAAAAAAAAGGATAAGAGAAAGAACTATGGTAAAGTAGAAATGAGAAGGCAGAGCTGTGAGTAAAAATAAAATAACTGGTATAAAAGAGCAAAGGCAGCCGGGCACGGTGGCTCACGCCTGTAATCTCAGCATTTTGGGAGGCTGAGGTGGGTGGATCACCTGAGGTCAGGAGTTCGAGACCAGCCTGGCCAACATGGAGAAACCCCATCTCTATTCAATAAAAAAAAAAAGCAAAGGAAAGATGTGGAAACCCAAGAAAAAATAGGAGGAAGAGAAGTAAGAAAATTGGCCAGAACACGGGCAGCATTGGTCCCTTTGTGTAAAATGTTTTTGTCACTCAAAATTATAAAACAAGTATCTTGATAATGGTTTAATATTTGTTTTTAATTTTAATTTTTTTTTTTTTTTTTAGACGGAGTATCACTCTTTTACCAGGGCTGGAGTACAGTGGCACAATCTCAGCTCACTGCCACCTCCACCTCCTGGGTTCAAGCAATTCTCCTGCCTCAGCCTCCTGAGTAGCTAGGACTACAGGTGTGTGCCACCATGCCCAGCTAATTTTTGTATTTTTAGTAGAGATGGGGTTTCACCATGTTGGCCAGGGTGGTCTCGATCTCTTGACCTCACGATTCTTCCGCCTTGGCTTCCCAAAGTGCTGGGATTTCCCAAAGGCGTTGAGTCACCATGCCCGGCCTTAATATTTATTTTCGTCTGCTGCTGCAGTTTTAGGCTCATCATCCTGCTTCTTGTTCTACAATGTTAAACACTGATGACAAGTAGCCCCTCTTTCTTACTCTACACTTCAGTATTTTGACAGTTTTTCTTTAGGCAAGAATTTCAAGATCCATATATGTTTAAGTCTGGAGCAACTGCGTTGAGATTATTTTTTCCGGAACAATAAAAACAAATTATCAGTGGGTAGATAGAGCATCAAAACATTAATAGTGGCACAAACTGTCAGACTCCAAGCCATCCTGAAACTTTAGAAATGAGAAGGAAATAAATGGCTGTATTGTAAGCATCATCTCTAAGTTGGGGTGACTCTATCTATAGGTTACAGAGTCTTTGTAAGAAGGAAATGAGTTCATGTATATAAAGCAACAAGGGTGAGGCACATAGCAGGAGCGTAATAGTTGGATTTTAAATGAAGATTCAGATTAAAATAAATATTTGTGCTTCAGTTATTTTAATAACTAAAGCATAAAAAACTTAAACGTGCTATTGTTAATATCCTCCTCCTCTTCTTTTTTTTTTTTTTGTTTTGTTTTGAGATGGAGTCTGTCACCCAGGCTGGAGTGCAGTGGCACCATCTCGACTCACTGCAACCTCGGCCTCCCAGGTTCAAGCAATTCTCCCGCCTCAGCCTCCAGAGTAGCTGGGACTACAGGAGACCCAGCTAATTTTTTTGTATTTTTAGTAGAAACAGGTTCACTATATTGGTCAAGCTGGTCTCACAAGTGTTCCTCCCACCTGGGCCCCGCAAAGTGCTGGGATTCCAGGCCTGAACCACCTATCCTGGCCCTTATTCTTATTCTTTAATACTTTTGAGATGTAAAATCCACAAAATAAAAGCCACTTCAATAGAGGTGCTCAAAGAAGGAATGACAAGAAGTTTCCTCCTAATGAAAATCTAGCACAAGATGTCCTCTTTTTGCAAAGGAAACCCTGTCCTTCTAGTCCTTTTCTGGCATCTTGACCTTACAGTCTTTCCTGTCAAGAAAACATTTCCAACCTGATACCTTGTACCATTCATATAAACAGTACAAGCCTCAATGATAGCATTGCTCCAGCTTCCTCCTCTCATTGAGCTTTTTCTCTTTTCAGTTTTCCCACAAGGGGCTACAATGGAGATAGCATAGGTAGATTCTTAAACATCTAACTGTCTTCCTAAAGTAGTGTCGTAAAAACAAATTCACGATGGCAATTTCCTCAAAGGAAAGGGTCAAAAGTGGGCCAAGTAATTTAATTTTGAAAGTGATTTTAGGACAGGAAATCAGGGGGTTGTTGGTGGGTAACTCTAGGAAGGCTGAGGATTGTGATGAAGGCACAGATCCTGCACCACTCCAGACTTCATGGGGTTGACCTCTACAAAGCAAAGCTTGTAAGCCCTTTGTAGAACAATATCTTACTTTCAGGCCTCTGACTGTCAGTCCTCTGCTCTGGTTAATATCATCAAGGGAATCCTTGCCTGACAGAATGTAATTTAGGACCTATTAAATATGATTACTTGGCCTTGAAAATGATGGATATTGGACAGAATTATAGAATCACTTTACAAAAGAAAAGTCTCTTCTACATCCTTTCTTGTGGAGTCTAAAATGAAGCCTGGAGAAATCCCTCAGAGGATTGTGGCATTTATAGGTTAGGTTTATGAAAAAGGGAATTGATATTCATATTGAAACTAAAAATTGAGCAAGGTGGAGATAGTGAGCATGCAGACAGCTGTGACGTGTGTCTGAAGGGTGAGTGGCATGTTGGCCAACTGATTTACTTGCTTTAATTATATTAGTAAAGTGAAAGCTGACAGGACTCAAAAGAAGCTCTTTGGGTTTTTCATTCAAATATTAGCCCCAAGTGACTGCTTTTTATGGTCCTCCCAATTTCCAATTACTTAAATGTTCATAGCTGAAATACTTCAGAGTTCATTGCTGGGTTTGCTTTGAAGGTAGCCTATGCCTGAGATTTTATATTTAATTAAATTTTGCTGCTGATTATAAAGATAATAAATGATCATTGAGAAAGTTGTAAAGCAAAAAATTTCAAAGAAGAAATTAAAAATCGCCGGGCAGGCGTGATGGTGCGTGCCTGTAGTCCCAGCTACTCGGAGGCTGAGGTGGGAGGATCGCTTGAGCCCAGGCGTTCTGGGCTGTATGTGCTATGTTGATCGGGTGTCCGCACTAAGTTCGGCATCAATATGGTGACCACCCAAGAGTGGGGAACCACCAAATTGCCTAAGGAGTGGTGAACTGGCCCAGGTCGGAAACGGAGCAGGTCAGAACTCCCGTGCTGATCAGTAGTGGGATCACGCCTGTGAAGAACCACTGCACTCCAGCCTGGGCAACATAGCGAGACCCTGTCTCTAAAAAAAAAAAGAAGAAATTAAAAATCACTAATAATTCTGCCACCCAGAGATTGCCACTAACATTTTGCTGTATACCTTCTAGCCTTTTCATATATGTGTATATATGCAATACACACACATATATGTACATACACACATACAGGTGTAGCTGTATTATTTTTAGTATTTAATTGGGCATAATATCAATTAAGTAATATCAAAAAAGTAATACCAAGCCGGGCGGGGTGGCTCACGCCTGTCATCCCAGCACTTTGGGAGGCCGAGGCGGGTGGATCACGAGGTCAAGAGATCGAGACCATCCTGGTCAACATGGTGAAACCCCGTCTCTACTAAAAATACAAAAATTAGCTGGGCATGGTGGCACCTGCCTGTAGTCCCAGCTACTCAGGAGGCTGAGGCAGGAGAATTGCTTGAACCCAGGAGGCGGAGGTTGCGGTGAGCCAAGATCGCGCCATTGCACTCCAGCCTGGGTAACAAGAGCGAAACTCCGTCTCAAAAAAAAAAAAAAAGTAATACCAAAACAGTAATATATACTGTTTTATAATTTTTTTTACCCTAATACTATAACAGACCATATTCCCATATATTTAGGTATTATTCTATAATGTGATATTTAGTTCATTGTGTATATGTAACATCAACTTTAAAAAAATTTTTTTTTATTATTATTATTTTGGAGATGGAGTCTTATGTCACCCAGGCTGGAATGCAGTGGCGCAGTCTCGCCTCACTGCAATCTCAGCCTCCCGGGTTCAAGCGATTCTCCTGCCTCAACCTCCTGAGTAGCTGGGATTACAGGTGCCTGCCATCACGCCCAGCTAATTTTTGTATTTTTAGTAAAGACAGGGTTTCACCATCTTGGCCAGGCTGGTCTCGAACTCCTGAACTCGTGATCCACTTGCCTCGGCCTCCCAAAGTGCTGGAATATAGGCGTGAGTCATTGTGCTTAGGTACGTTTTTTTGTTTTTTTTTTTTTTTTGAGACAGAGTCTCATTCTGTTGCCCAGGCGAGTGTTGCAATCTCGGCTCACTGCAATCTCAGCCTCCCGGGTTCAAGCAATTCTCCTGCCTCAGCCTCCCGAGTAGCTGGGGTTACAGGTGCCCACCACCACACCTGGATAATTTTTTTATTTTTAGTAGGGACAGGGCTTCACCGTCTTGGCCAGGCTGGTCTTGAACTCCTGACCTCGTGATCCACCCACCTCGGCCTCCCAAAGTGCTGGGATTACAGGCATGAGCCACCGTGCCCAGCCTACTTAAATTTTTTTTACAACCATTATCAGATAACTCTTTGTAAATATCCCTAGCTATTTAGGATATATTTCCAGACAAGTCACTATGCCCCAAAGTTTGCAAAATAATCAGGCTTCTACTTGTAGCTGAATTGCACATTTCTCTTATGCAAGTTCTACATGAAGAGTATTTCTTCACTGTATCTTCTGTTTATCTTGCCAAGACCAAAAACAACGGAAGTAGCAGATGGAATTGAGATTACCACTGTTACATTTCTGGTTGACAGTGAATTTTGTGTAACAGCTAAGGTAGGAGCAGCATTCAAATTCTAAATTACCTCAAAATAAATGGAAGTAGGGAGGAGGAAATAGGGAGTTACTGTTTAATGGGTATAAAGTTTTTGTTTTGCAAGATAAAGGGAGTTCTGGAGGTGGATGGTGGTAATGGTTGCCCAACAATATGAATGTACTCAGTACCAATGAATTGTATACTTAAAAATGTTTAAGATAGTAAATTTTATGTTTCGTGTATTTTACCACAATAAAAAAATGGGGAACAGGAAAAACAAGAAAGTAAATGGAAAAAGGCTTCACTATTTGTGTTACAGAGGAGCACATTTAGAAGGAAGAAATAGGTTTTATCCCTGAGGCAAAAAAAAAAAAAAAAGAAAGAAAGAAAAAAAATAGGCTGCCATATTCCATGATGATGTGATGCTGTAGTGGATGAAGCCATAATCATAATTAACATTTATATGGCACATTACAGTTTACAAGTACTTTTGTACACATAGTATCATTGACATAATAGCCTTGTGAAATAGTTAATTATCTTCACTTTGTATATGAGAACTCCGAGACTTAGGTCAAATAACTTCCCAAGGTGATATAGCTGCCAAAGAGCAGAAGCAAGACATCTTTCCAGGGCCCTAACTCTTGCCACAACTGTCTTCTATGAAATATGCTACCAAGTCAGCAGCGAAGCTCTTATGCTGGCCAAACCATCAGATGTTTTCACTCGAAAAGTCAAATATTTGGTACATAAACTGACAAGGGCAAATATATTTAAATTGTGTTTAAAGAAAATCTTTGGTTTAGAAACCCTACTTATGGCTGGGTGCAATGGCTCACGCCTATAATCCCAGCACTTTGGGAGGCTAAAGGGGGCTGATCACCTGAGGTCAGAAGTTCAATACCAGCCTGGCCAACATGGTGAAACCCCATCTCTACTAAGAAAAAAATACAAAAGTTAGCCGGGCATGGTGGCGGGCACCTGTAATCCCAGCTACGTAGGAGGCTGAGGCAGGAGAATCACTTGAATCCAGGAGATGGAGCTTATAGTGAGCTGAGAGTGCCCCACTGCACTCCAGCCAAGGTGACAAAATGAGACTTTGTCTCAAAAAAAAAAGAAAACCTACTACTTATTTAGTAGTGCTTTAAACAGTTTAATAAAATGTTAGTTTTACTAGTGTAAACAATACCCCACTTGTTTGCATCCTTATTTTGTGTTTGTTACAGTTTCAGATACTAGTTTAATTTTTTTTAAATCTCCCTCTATAAAACATTTACCATCCTAAAGGGGGAAATATGTGATGTTATCAGCACAGCCAGGCAAGGTATAGTGTGAGAAACTGAGGAAAGTTCTAATAATTTAGAATTGTCAGTCTCTAAACATTAAAAATCCTTTCACAACCACTCATCCCATTAAGATACAAAAAGAGGCCAGATGCAGTGGCTCACACCGTTACAGGTGTGAGCCACTGCATCTCCCAGCACTTTGGGAGGCCAAGATGGGCGGATCACCTGAGGTCGAGAGTTCAAGACCAGCCTGACCAACATGGAGAAACCCCGTCTCTACTAAAAATACAAAATTAGCCAGGCATGGTGGTGAACGCCTATAATCCCGTCCCAGCCACTTGGGAGGCTGAGGCAGGAGAATCACTTGAACCCAGGAGGTGGAGGTTGCATTGAGCCAGGATCACACCATTGCACTCCAGCCTGGGAAACAAGAGCAAAACTCCGTCTCAAAAAAAAAAAAAAAAAAAAAAGATACAAAAAACAAAGTTACATGGTTTCAAATTAAATGTTAGAATAAAAAATGGATGTTTTAAATGTAGATTTTCTCTTGTTTGCCAAGTTTTCTTTGCTTAATTATTTTTGGACACATCTGATCAAAGATTAAGAAGTTGGTATTGGCTATTATTTTTATTAAATATCATCTTGAGTTGCAACACATGATTTCTGGAACTTTGTAAGATCTCTTAGAGTTTTGTCTTTCGATAATATGCAAATGATTCGATCTAACAAGCAGGTGGTTTTGGTAAACAGAAATCTGGTCTCTTGAGATTCGTTTTGCCTGTCAGCCAATTTATTTTTGAAATTACAAGCATCATAGACATCATGAACATTTCTTATTCTCATATATTGACTAACCACATGCATTCAATACACATTATGGACCTGCCACATGCCACATACTACAAAAATTAGACACGCTCCTAAGGAACTCTTATCATAGTAATAAGCAGATAAATTAACACACACACACACAAATTTTTAGAATGCAATGGGATGAATAGAATACTAGAAGTATATGTACATAATCTGGGGTCACAGAAGTTATTTTTCTCTCGATAAATAAGAGATACCTCCACAGAGGAAGAATTGAGTTCAAACTCAGACGATGAAAACACTTCACAAGGAAAGGGATGGGAAAGTGTATACACATTTTTGACTTTGTCGCTTGCTTTAAGATTAGCTATTTTTCTTCAGTTAATAGTATGGAAACACATAGTATCAGATGCTCAGAGTATAATATTGAAAACCTCTTTAGATTTCATAGTCAGTTCATCATCGTTTCATAGAGTCAACATTCTCTTTAAATTGGCCAAACTATCTTCTTCCACTCTACCTGCCATTGAGCGGATTGGTAACAATGCATTGTTGATCAATAAACATTAAGTTTAATTATTAAGCTCCTGGACTAATTTACCCTTGCGTTGGTAGTGTCAGGATGCTCAGCTATAGGCTGAGCCACTCTCATGGAACCATCCATGAGGACCTTGGACAGTTTTCTGCAAATCTGTTTGATTTGAAGCATTTATCTCCAACTCTCTTGTACCCTGTTCTATTATAACTACTACATTTTCCTTTCCGGTGGAACTATAGTTCAAGAACTATCGTTGAATTTTAGTAGGATTTTTTTTTTGAGGCGGAATCTTGCTCTGTCACCCAGGCTGGAGTGCAGTGGTGTGATCTCGGCTCACTGCAACCTCCGCCTCCCGGATTCAAGCAATTATTCTGCCTCATCCACCTGAGTAGCTGGGACTACAGGTGCGCACCACCATGCCTGACTAGTTTTTGTACTTTTAGTAGAGATCGTGTTTCACCATATTGGCCAGGCTGGTCTTGAACTTCTGACCTCGTGATCCACCCACCTCAGCCCCCCAAAGTGCTGAGCTTACAGGTTTGAGCCACCAGGCCCAGCCAAATGGTAGTAATGTCTTTCTAAGATACTGTATCATCACCCTGTCTTACTCTGTTACTGGTATGATGTAACATGTATCACTAAACAACATAATCTCCAGTTTGTAGTTGATAGTGATGATTTATGATCAATTGATACATGTGATTTATTCAGAAATCATATCAACTTAGAGTTTCCCAATCAATTACATTGTGTGCTCTCTTTTAAACATTAATTAAATTTTGAGAAGGAACTTTATATTACTCTAACTTATTTTTGATGGTCAAGCAAGTCATAAGTGGCCTGTTGTCTAGAATCCTGATTGGCATCTATCTTGCTTATTCTTTGCTAGTAAATATTTCAGGTTATTTTGAGCTATGCTTGAATTTTCTTATATATTTGACTCAAATAAATAATAGACCAAGCTGAGTGTGGTGGTGCATGCCAGTAGTCCCAACTAAGCAGGAGGCTGAGGTGAGAGGATCACTTGAGACCAGTGGTTGGAGGGTATGCCATGAAATATGATTATGCCATTGCACTCTACCCTGCACAACAGAGCAAAACCCTTTCTCAAAAATAATAATAACAGACAAATACTTAGATGGTTTTTCTGTATAACCTTATTTTCTTTCACAAACTTTTATTCTGGATATTCTCTGTATCATGATGTTCCTTTAACTTTGATGTGTCTGCCTGGGAAGGGCTTTAAACACTGTCATTTTCCCTCATTTAGACTTTTGTCCATCACAGGTTGTGAACTTTTTCTCTCTTAGGAAAGGAAATCTTGTGAACAGAGTAGTTGTAATATTTGATACTCACTTGTAAAAATAAATTCTGCCGGACTTTCCTGTTCTAGGATTCTATTTGTGTAATGGCAGGGTGGAAACTAGAGATTGTAGTTTCGTGAATGTTACCTGTATTATGTCAGAGAAAGAAACATCAAATTTGCTGGGCACAGTGGCTTACACCTGTAATCCCAGCACTTTGGGAGGCCAAGTCAGGCAGATCACAAGGTCAAGAGTTCGCAACCAGCCTGGCCAATATGGTGAAACCCCATCTCTTAAAAAAAAAAAAAAAAAAAGTAAGAAGCCGGGCGCGGTGGCTCACGCCTGTAATCCCAGCACTTTAGGAGGCCGAGGCGGGTGGATCACAAGGTCAAGAGATCGAGACCATCCTGGTCAATATGGTGAAACCCCGTCTCTACTAAAAATACAAAAATTAGCTGGGCATGGTGGCACGTGCCTGTAGTCCCAGCTACTCAGGAGGCTGAGGCAGGAGAATTGCTTGAACCCAGGAGGCGGAGGTTGCGGTGAGCCATTGCACTCCAGCCTGGGCAACAAGAGTGAAACTCCGTCTCAAAAAAAAAAAAAAAAGTAAGAAACATCAAATTTATCCTGAATTAGATCAAATAGAAAACTCCAAAGAATTTTAATAGAGGTAAAAAAGTCAATTAATTGAATTGGAAATTATAATTTTCAGTGTTTAGGTAGTATATATTGAAATAAAAGTTTCTGGAAAATATTGATTAAAATCCTTCTAAGGGCTTTTGGATTCCATCACATGCATTTTATTTCTTGGACTCTTTTGTAGTGTGGCACGTCATCAGTGCTGGAGCATTTGCGCAGTCATGTCTGATCACACTACTGTGATGCTTTTGTGTGGGGTCCCTTACACAGTAATCTGTTCCCTGTAGAAACAGAAGGTCATGACAACTCAGAAAGCAGAGATTCTGTTGTTAGTTCAGACAGAGGAAAACAAATTTTTTTGTTAATGGATTTGTCTCTTTCCAATTTTTGGAGGAGAATTTCTCTGCAGGTTATTCAGGAACAAATTAAGCATTTGGTCAATGCAAAACTGAATCTATCAGTGAATTATATTTTTTAAAAAAAGAATGAGTCAGTAAAGGAGTGGCTTTTTCCTGCACCCATCTTCTTGTGATTAACATGCAGCTGAGTGGAATTGCCTAGAGTGTTTCATTAGAAACATATACAGTAATGTTTCAACACCACAGGGCTAATTACCTATCTAATTCAACTGCTTCAAAAAATCTTGTTTTCTTGCTAAGTAAATCTGAAGATCAATAATAAAAATATTAATATTGGCCGGGCGCGGTGGCTCACACCTGTAATCCCAGCACTTTGGGAGGCCGAGGCGGGTGGATCATGAGGTCAAGAGATCGAGACCATCCTGGTCAACATGGTGAAACCCTGTCTCTACTAAAAATACAAAAATTAACTGGGCATGGTGGCACGTGCCTGTAGTCCCAGCTACTCGGGAGACTGAGGCAGGAGAATTGCTTGAACCCAGGAGGCGGAGGTTGTGGTGAGCCGAGATCGCGCCATTGCACCCCAGCCTGGGTAACAAGAGCGAAACTCCGTCTCAAAAAAAAAAAAAATTAATATTAATTTCTAAAATAAAAAACTATTGACATTAGGGTAATGATTGTCTGATAGCCCTAGCTTCTTCCATACATCTTAGTAAATGCCAACTCTTACCTCAGTAGCCTGTTGCTTTCAAATGTTTCTCTGACATGGAGTAGACTCATACTAAATCTCTTATCTAATAATAATTAAACCTATCTTTTGTTGAGCAATTAATAGGCACTTTCCCAAACACATGTGTATACTATCTCATCTAATCCTCATTACAGTTCTGTGAGGTAGGTGTTAAACACATGCTCTGAATGAAGAGACCCCCCTAAACAGACTTTGTGTGAGCAACATGGCTGTTTATTCACCCAAGTGCAGGTGGGCTGAGTCCGAAAAGAGAGTCAGTAGAGGCAGGTGGGGTAGGAGTTGATTTTATAGATTTGGGATAGGCAGTGGAAAGTTACAGAAGTTACAGTTCAGAGTGGTTTTTGCAAGCTGGGAGGGGTTCATAGGGTCTGAAGTCATGAGGTTGACCTATCAGTTGAGCAAGATTGGTTACAAAGTCCAGTTGCCTTATCAGTTGAGGCAGGAATAAGGAACAACAGAAGAATGTCTCAAAGTTAATTAGGTGCTGCAGGGGTTGGTCATTCTTCTCCTTTTGTGGTTTTCCAGTTACTTCAGACTCCGTGTTTCCAGGAACTCATCTGGAGGTGTACGCGCAGGTCACAGAGGTTACCATGCAGTCCATGGCACAGTCAGTCGGCCTAAAAGACCTTATAGTAGGTACTGTCAATACTTCATCGTACAGATGAGTACGTTGAGATACAAAATGGCTAAATGACACCTTGAGGAACCAATAAAAAAAAATGGAGATTCAAGAACATATTAAAAGCTAGATCATGCCAGGTGCAGTGGCTCACACCTGTAATCCCAGTACTTTGGGAGGCCGAGGTGGGCGGATCACAAGGTCAGGGGTTTGAGACCAGCCTGGCCAACATGGTGAAACCCCATCTCTACTAAAGATACAGAAAATTAGCCAGTTGTGGTGGCAGACGCCTGTAGTCCCAGCTACTTGGGAGGCTGAGGCAGGAGAATGGCTTGAACCTGGGAGGCAGAGGTTGCAGTGAGCCGAGATTGCGCTGTTGCACTCCAGCCTGGGTGACAGGGCAATACTCGTCTCAAAAAAAAAAAAAAGGCCAGATCATTTGAGAGATGATTGTCACTTTGCAAGGAAGAAAAGCTTAGTCTTATCAAGCAAAAAGAAAATAAAAGATCTTCCTTTCTGCCATATGAAGAGTATAATGAAATTTTTCCTGAAAAATTATTTTAGAAAGCAGGAGTTGCACCAAAACATTATATGTACTAAATTTGGAGAGGAGGGAAATTCCTTCAGGCAGTGACCTTTATTACTAAGACTTGATTTGGAAGCCAACTTTTAGAACTCAGTTAAAAACTGCTAAACCCAAGCACTTATATAATAGAAATGCTGACATGACCTTAATTCCAGAGGTGTAAAGGATATAATTGAATTTAAGAACAATGCATCTTACCCATTAAGTCATTAAATAGATTGTAATAATCTGACTCATTTGGTAAGTACTACATGAAAGTGATTAACAGTGATATGCAAGTAAAATGAGCTTGCACTATTAGCTACTGTATTTCAGGTTCTGTTTGCCAAATATAACATTAAATTACAATACAGTCATTTTAAAAATGTTATGGTAGTATATTTTAAATGTTTCTGAACATGATGCCAACATAGAGAGAGGGATTTTTAGAACCTGCAGAATATTGCTAAGTGCTTATGTGTAATTCAGATAGCTTATATTTACAGTTTTTAGAATTAAACCTAATCAGAAGTACACATCTTTTTGACCCAAATTTCTGAAGTTCCTCAGGTGATATGGTACATCCAGTTGAAAAGTGTATATAAGGATGCCAAGTAAATTCCATAGCTGGAACATTCCTCCAGCCAATTATATATTTGGCACTAGAGAAAAAACATCCAGGTGTTTGGCATTATACAACCAAATGCCTAAATCCAAGGGAAATCATGAGTTAAACACACAGCCATAGAATGTCATCAGTGTAGTCATCCAACTGAGTTCATTCTAGCTCAAACAAAATAAAACAAAGCCAAAAATTCTTCTTTTCATTTTAAGGGCAGGGCTGAAAACCTGGATTTTATTTTATTTTATTTTATTTTATTTATTTATTTTTTTAAAGACGGGGTTTCACCATGTTGGTCAAGCTGGTCTTGAACTCCCGACCTCAGGTGATCCGCCCGCCTTGGCCCCAAAGTGCTTGGATTACAGGCGTGAGCCACCGCGCCCGGCCTGAAAACCTGGATTTTCTATTTATATTGTCTCAACTCTCTATTTAATCTGACTGCTTCTAGGATCAGTAATAAAGTGCACTAATCATTTCAGTGCAACATCGAATTCACTAGTGGAAAACACATTAGCCCTCAGAATTCCAATACTATTTTTTTGTTGGTGTTATGTTTTTTTGCTCTTGTTTTTTTGAGACAGAGTCTCCCTCTGTGTCCCAGGCTGGAGTGCAGTGGCATGATCTCGGCTCACTGCAACCTCCGTCTCCCAGGTTCACACAATTCCCTGCCTCAGCCTCCTGAGTAGCTGGGATTATAAGCACCCGCCATCACGCCTGGCTAATTTTTGTATTTTTAGTAGAGACAGGGTTTAACCATGTTGGCCAGGCTGGTCTCGAACTCCTGACCTTGTGATCCACCTGCCTCAGCCTCCCAGAGCGCTGGGATTACAGGCATGAGCCACCATGCCCAGCCTCCAACACTTATTTTGATTGGACCTCTTGCTTATTTCCCTATGTAAATACAAATATAGCAAATACGAGTTAATATATAAATGAGAATACATCTAACAGATTTTCCAGGTAAGAGTTGGTCACAATAATGGCAAATATATTCAAATGTTTTATTTTAGGTTTATATATAAGCAGTAAGCCATGGATGTGAATATGTGCATATATGTTAAAAGATATAACTCAGTAACCTAAAAATTGCAAATTTCAGAAAAAAATTCACTGCATAGTAAATAGCTTTTTTAAAAATCAAGGGTTTAAATTGAATATAAGTGACTCAAATAGTGTAATAGCTCATGGCAAAATGGCTCCAATTTTTCCTACTCCTCACAATGTGTATAAACAGCTCCTCCCACCAAGATGTTAAATTCATTTGTACGCATGCCCACCCCTTGAATCAGGCTGTCTTGTAGCTTGCTTTCATCACTACAATGTGGTGGCCGTAATGGGATGCCATTCATAGCCAAGGCCTCAAGAGGCGTTAGGCACACTCACTCACTTGCTTCTCTTCCTTTGCCATGAGAACAGCTCTGGGCTAGCTGCTGAAGAATGAGAGACCACCTAAGAGAGAGCCAAATCATCCCAGCTGGGGCCATCCTAGACAAGCCAGTATCACCGCACTACCTGCTGACCCACCAGCTGATCACAAAAACGTAAGCAAGACCAGCTAAGAACATTTGAGGCTGTTGCAGACCAGTGCATTCATCTGGCTGACTTGTAGGCTTATAAGAGAGAAATAATAAATAGTTGCTGTAAGTCAATAAGTTTAAAGAGTAGTTTCTTTCTTTCTTTTTTTTTTTTTTTTTTTTTTTTGAGATGGAGTCTTGCTCTGTTTCCAGGCTGGAATATGGTAGCATGATCTCTGCTTACTGCAACCTCTTTCTCCCAGGTTCAAGCGATTCCCCTGCCTCAGCCTCCTGAGTAGCTGGGACTACAGGTATGCACCACCGTGCCTGGCTAATTTTTTGTATTTTGGTAGAGACAGGGATTCAGCATGGCCAGGATGGTCTTGATCTCCTGACCTCGTGATCCGCCCACCTCGGCCTCTCAAAGTGCTGGGATTACAGGCCTGAGCCAGGACACCCGGCCAAGGGTAGTTTCTTATGCCACAATAGATTACTGATACAATTAGTGACAGACAATATCTTTATAGGAAAATAATGAAAGTATCACAGTTACCTCTAAATATTAATGATCCTTGAGTTTACATACATTTAATATTTTTGGATACACTGCCACAGACTTGGCCTGTAGACAAGACAGATGTGATTATCCTCATTTTAAAGATGAGATAATGAAAACACTGAAAAACTAAATCACACACTCAACTACTGTTGAGGAAAGGAGTAGGGGTAGAGATAGATTTAAAGAGTAGAATTGGCTGGATGCAGTGGCTCACACCTGTAATTCCAACCCTTTGGGAGGCTAAGGAGGAAGAATCGCCTGAACCCAAGAGTTCAAGACCAACCTGGACAACATAGTAAGATGCACCCCCCCCCACATCGCCCTCCCACCCCCCATCGCCCCCCAACCCGGTCTCTTTTTTTTTTTTTAAGTAGATTTCAGGCTGGGCGCGGTGGCTCACGCCTATAATCCCAGCACTTTGGGAGGCCGAGGCGGGTGGATCACGAGGTCGAGAGATCGA
>PVKV010034897.1:0-17204 GCA_004027835.1 Alouatta palliata | reverse complement strand
TGGATGGCATGTGATGACATAGCACTCAAGGTGCCATCTTGGATGGCATGTGATGACATAGCACTCAAGGTGCCATCTTGGATGGCATGTGATGACATAGCACTCAAGGTGCCATCTTGGATGGCATGTGATGACATAGCACTCAAGGTGCCATCTTGGATGGCATGTGATGACATAGCACTCAAGGTGCCATCTTGGAAGCAGAGACCAAGGCCCTCACGAGACATTGAACCTGAGGTGCTTTGATCTTGGGCTTCTGAGCCTACAGAACTGTGACAAATAAATTTATATTATTTATAAACCATCCAATCTCAGTTATTTTGCTATAGTAGCACAAATGAACCAAGACAAATGTTCATATTGTGCTGGTGTCCTGTAGTCTAATGGGATATTGACATTAAACAAAGGGTTTAATAACAACCAAAAAGGTGTCCTAGAAGGACACAAATGGAAAGAGGGAAGCAGGGCATATCAAACTTAGGGGAGGGCTTTGGTATAATCTTGTGTAAACTAAAAATAAAATTCTAAGCCCCCCAACTAACTGTGTGGACCCCTTTTCTTGACCAAGAGCATTCCAAGGTTAACCTGAAAAACCAGTTCAGGTCTTAGTGGGAAATGGGGTCAGACATGCTCATTATACCCTCTTCACTTTAGAATTCAGGCACAACTGACCAGCATTAATATTAAAATGGAGACCTTCAAAGTGACAAAACAGATGCTTTGTAGCAATAAGATATCAACATGACTGATAGCAGGCTCTGAAAAAAAATCAAAATATTTTACCCCAAAGTATATTTTTTTGACATATTTTTAAATGGCCCTGCAAAGCTGTCTATTATGGGGAAAATCTACATTCTATAGGTAATTCTCTTTCCTTTCCATGTCTTTTCCCTGATTCAGAAGAGAATTAACTTATGAGTCTAGTACCTTTTAAAGTCTGATAAGAAACACAATCTATTCTCTCTGAAGCCTGCTCCCTGGAGGCTTTATCTGCATAATGAAAACCTTGGTTCCCCCCCTTGGTCAGACACTATTTTATATTGATTCCAAGTCTTTAGATAATAACTTAACTCTTTCAACCAACTGCCAGTCTGAAATTTTAATCCACCTATGACTGGAAGCCCCCTCTTTGAGTTGTCCCACCTCTCCAAACTGAAACAATGTACAGCTTACATGTATTGATTGATGTCTGATGTCTCCAAAAAGGTGTTAAATGAAGCTGTAGCCTGACCACCTTGGGCACATGTTCTTAGGCCCTCTTGAGCCTCTGCCTCTGGCCATGCTCACTCATGTTTCGCTCTGAATAAATCTCTTCAAATATTTTACAGAGTTTGGCTCTTTTTGCCCATTATTTGTGAGGAAACTTCTCTTATTTGGGGTGAAGAATTTTGAGGGCGGGCTTTTCCTCTTTGGCCTGCACCTTTTTTGTGCAGAGAGGATGTGGCTATGCAGTGCTGTGGCTGAACTGCTGCCGCAGAGATACACAGATGTCTGGTTGGTGCTGGCAGACTTCAGGGTCAGGGGAAAGTGGGTCATATTATTTCGAGAAACATGATACCCCTTGGAGACATCTCCTTTTTCAGTGCTGCCAGGGCCAGGTGAATAATAGACCAGCTTCAGTCCGAATCCTGGGTCTTGTCGATACCAGAACATTGCAACGTGATTCATATTCTGGGAACACTGTAGGATGAATTCCTTTCCTGTCCCAATAATTCTGTGTCTTGGGAATTGTGTAACTATAGCATTCTTGAAGTCTGTTGAGGGGAAAAATGGGTGATCAAATAAAGACAGAGCCTGGAAAAGAGGAGACTAATGTGACTTTCATGAAGAAACATTTTATAGTTAGATCCTGTGAATTCGGTGACAGGGACTCCTCACCTGTGCCCAGGACTCACCTGCTCTCAGGAGACAAATGATCACACAGCAGAGAAGCCTGTTGCTCATGGCTGCACCAGAAGCAGGATGCTGCTTGGTGCTGTGATGAATTTAGTCTCTGATACCAGCACATTTCATTTACTTCCTGGCCAGAGAAACAACACTCTTCTCCCACACTGCCAACAGCTACATAACTGCAAATCATATAGCACAGGCATGAGCAATAGTAAAAGCTTTGACTTCTAACAATACCCCAAACCAAGGACTCCTCCCCTTAGAAATAAGACCAAGATGTGACTGAAACCTGAAAGCCAGACCTCTTTCAGTAGTGAGGGGTCCATTGGCCCAGATCCCAGGCTAAAATGTATCTCAATGTACCTTAACATAGATAGTTATATTTGGAGCCCTCTAATCAGACCCTACCAAGTCAACATTTCTAAATCCTTTCCCTTGTTCTCTGATCCCTTAAAACCTCCCCTACGCCCCAAATCAGGGAGACAAATTTGAGCCAACTCCTTTCTTTTTGCTGACTGGTTTTTCAATAAAACCTTTTCTTTTCTCTAAATCTGGTGCCATAGTTATTGGCTTCTGTGTGCAAATCCATTTGCTTCATAGCAAATCTTGGTGCCCAACATAAGGCCAACGCCTGCCAAGGCACTGTAGCCCCTCAGTGGGGATGAAAGCTTCTTCACCAACCCTGAGTGGTGCTACCTAGACCAGTTTATCGAGAGGCTTAGCTGTGGGGTCCTTATTCCCTGTCATGACATTTCAGGCTCCTTGAGTGCTACTTTCTCTTTTGAGGAAAGAAATTGCTTCTGGATAAGATGTCTTTTGGACTCATATGTTGTTAATATGTGCTTACACCTTAAATTGTCTTTGGTCTAGGACTGTAGATTAGAGTTCTATTTTTGTCTAGCATCATGGGTTTGAATCCCACCCTAGGGAGATCCTGGTTAGATTATTACAGTCCTGGCTTTGGGGTAGGGTCAAACAAAAAATGCATCTGAGGTAACTCAAGCTTTATTAAAAGACATAATTCCTTACTTTGGATTGCCAACTTCAAAGTGGCAACAGAGATAACAGACTTACATAAGAAGTTTATGGAGAGCTTAGGATGCAGTGGAAATTATGCATCTCTTAGAGTCTCCAGTCTACGAGAAAGACTGAAAAGATAAACAATATCTTTAAAAATACACTTGCCAAAATGTGTCAAAAACCCAATTTAACACACGATAAGGTCTTGACATTTGCTCTGCTTAGAGTAAGTTTGGCCCCTAAAAGCAAGCACCGGTAAAGCCCCTACAAAATTCTATGTGAGACATCCTTTCTTAATACTGAATATTATTTTAATCTTGAAAATGATCATAATGTAAATGCATTAGATGCTATAAAACGTACAGTCTCTGGGTACAATTTCGTCTGCTATACATAATTACACTTCTAGCTATCTTAATGTTTCCTATAGATGTTCCTGTACATTGTCTAAGTCCAGGAAACTGAGTGCAACTGAAGACCTAGAAAAGTCACCACCCTGAAGACCAACTACAGTCCAAATGGAATAGGCCCTATGAAGTTCCTTTAGTGATCCCTTCAACAATAAAGATAAAAGGTTTGAGGCCCTAAATTCATCATTCATGGGTAAAAGTTATTCCTATTTTCAGAAGATTCCTCTTGGCCCCTGTAAAATTCTAAAACAGATCATACCCTGCACAGATAAGTAAAACCAAACGCCCAGACTGACCAGATACCAGATGGCTATGGGGGCCTACAACTAGTTTTTCCACCCAGGAACACTCTTGGAAACTCGTAACTGATCTTAAGTTACTTTTAAAAAACCCAATAAGACCAAAAAGGCTCCTGGATCTCCAGATAAATGAAAATCCATTTCTGTCTCTAACACCAGCCTCCACCTGATGGAACTGGGAGGACAGAAACAGGAGACAGCTAAAGGTGAAGCTTGCCCAAGATATCAGACCAAACTTGTATTAACGCAACTAAATTTCTACCTTGTCATATACATGATTCTACGCTATTGAATTAACCATCTCTACCCCCTTGATTTAACCTCAAAAATATTTAGGATCTTAGAGCCCTTCCTTAGGTAGAGTTTATTTTATTCTGATTCTTTTCTTTCTGTCAGCCAAATAGCTGCTCCCAGGGAAACAAAACCATTTCCTCTGTTAAAAATGCCCACAGTTTTTCTCTATTATATTCTTTTATATCCTTTTGCTTGCCCCAACCTCGACATAAAAAGATAATTTCTTTTTTTTTTCTTCTCTTCCTTTTATTTTTGAGATAGAGTCTCACTCTGTCATGCAGGTTGGAGTACAGTAGCACGAGCTCAGCCTACTACAACCTCTGATTCCTGAGTTCAAGCAAGCACGTCTGGCTAATTTTTGTATTTTTAGTAGAGATGAGATTTCACCATGTTGGCCAGGCTGGTCTCAAACTCCTGACCTCAATTGATCCACCCACCTTGGCCTCCCAAAGTGCTGGGATTACAGGCGTGAGCCACCACGCCCCACCAAAAAGATAATTTCTTGATAAAAATGTCCCAATCCCTACCTACCTCACAAAATCTATCTAAATGTTAGAGATGTCATCCAAAACCTTCCTCTGTACTTGATCGTGCTGATCCACTGCTTATCTTTGTGACCATCTTCTCTAAAGTGCCTGATTTTCTGGTGACCTACGATGAAAAAAAAACCCACGGGTATAACCTATGGGATCAGATTTGCTGGTAGAGGATTGTTAGTTCCCTGTTTTCCGTTAGCATCCCCTGCAAGGACACCTACGCCAACAGCTACAAAACTGTGAGGATAAAGGGTTCTATGCTCACAGAAGCCAGACATTGGCCAATGCAGAAACAGAAATCATCTGTTTACTTGACACACTTACGTTCCACTTCCTGTTTTCTATCCTCTGGTCCACGAGAGATACACTGACATGTCCTCAAACTGCAGATCTCCATGATTACGTCAAGATTTTAATAAAAAGAACCTAGCATACCTTCAAGGATTGCCCTCTTCCCTACCAATTTGTAAGTTAGGTAACTCTCTAGACTCCACTATACTTTGGCTTCTAGTTTGATCAAGTCTGAAGTAAAATTCCCCAAACTGAGAACTTAAATGTTAACATGTTTGGCATTTTATGCACCTCCTCAGGATACGTCTTTGTCTATGAAACAAACAGCCAGCCCTGGGACCATGAATGCCTTGACAGCTGATGCCCAAGAGACATCTGTTTACTAGGGTACTTAGTCACTCGTTTTGGTGTCTATAACGTTGATGATGCTAGGCATTAGACTTACACTATAAAACTGTTCACAATGGCCCAAAGATCTATGCTAAACATCCTCCCAGTTAAATATTTACCAGGTGGCCCACCAGATGGTATAGGATATTTCTTTAGACAAACTCTGTTGCCATGGCAGGGAGTTGCTTCTCACAAACATATGATTAAAAACCTTTCTATCTCCCTGAAAAAGCTTGCCAAGGAGACCACATTGGCTATGGCGGCTCAACAGAGAGAGTTAGGTGCTTTGGCTAAAGTAACACTAGATAACAAAATTACTCTAGATTATATACTGGCTAAACAAAGAGGTGTTTGTGCTTTGACTAATACATCATGCTGTGTTTACATTAAAACTTCTAAAAACGTTAAGACCCACCCAAATAATATTACACCAAAAACCACTTGAATACTTCTGATGTTCTCTAACAAACCTGGATATAATATATAAACAACTGTTTTCATCAGGAATAAGTTCTATTTTTGAGAGTCTACTTAAACTAGAAATTACATTTCTGTATATGTTGAGATTTCTCTTCCTTCTCTTGAGGTCTGTACCTGCTGTCTAGCTTGTATTTTTAAATCAATTCCCATGCTCATGAAATATTTATTAAATATCAAAAGTTCACTGATCCACCTGTTTGACCACAACCCAGGACCTGTGAATATTTACAATTAAATATAAAACAATTTCATTCCTTAAACCCAGACCTATGTCCCTTCTCAACAAAAAGTAGCTAGAGTGCTACACACTCAATTCCCTCAAGATTGAGAACTAAACCAAACAAAACGGGGAAGATTTATAACTGCAGGATCAGCCCAAAATGGCTCTATTATGTATATAACAAAATGTTGAGTTAGCTTGTAGGTACAACAGAGCCAAAAGCTTTGACTTCTAACAACACCTGGAACCAGTGATTTCTCCCTTCAGAACCAAGAAGACAGGAAGATCCCTGGAACCTGGATGATAAAACTCTTTCAGAAGCAACAGGTTCATTGGCCAGGAAGATCTGAGCTCAAATCTACCTCAACCTACTTTACTTTAAATGGCCAAATCTGAAGACTTCCAACCAGACCCTACCAACCCAGTATTACTAAATCCTTTCTCTCGGTCCCTTAAAACTTGTCCAAGACCCCCAAATCAGGAAGACAGATTTGAGCCCGCTCATATCTCCTTGCTGACCAGTTTTGCAGTAAAACCTTTCTTTTCTCAAAAGCTGGTGCCATGGTTATTGGCTTCTGAGCATATCAGACAGCAAGCCCATTTACTTGATAACACTACCACAAGGTTAGTGGCTAACACAGAAGGCTCTAGAGAGAGACTGCCTGGGTTTAAATACTGGTTCTCCTACTTAAGCTTATTTTAGGCAAGTAAGTTAACTGTGTATGCTTCAGTTTTACTTTCTGTAAGTTGTACTAATAAAAGTATGGACCTTATGGAGTTGCTGTCAAGATTAAATGAATTAATGTGTTAAGACGTTACCACTGCACCATGCATACTAATCACTCACTCAGGCTCAGCTTTCAGAATGGTCACTAGTAGTAGCACTCTTACTGCTACCACCATTAGTTATTATGGAGTCTTATTGTGCTAGGGATTGTGTCAGGCAATGTACATACATTTTCTCAACTAAATGAATCCTCTGGGAGCTATGTGTGACTGTTTCCATTTTGTAGGCTAGGAAACTACCTTTAGAGAGGTTAAGTAACATGGCAAAACTAGACTGTGACCAGATCAGTCCAGTTCTAAAATATGTACTTTCAAATATTAATAAATTTTTCAAACATTCTATACTTTGCATTTTTTTTCCTTTTTAAAGTTTGGCTGGAGCCTCCTTCAGAAATTATTTTCGTTTTACACTAATTCCCAAAATTAAAACCACACTTAGCATGCTACCCTCAATGGTCTGAAATTCCAAATATCTTTCACTACCAGGTAGCATTGACTAGCTCTGTTTATTTTTTCTGAAAACCTTGAGCATTCTTATAACAAGTGACTTACTTAAACTCAATTCTTTTATCTCAGTATTCCTGATGGATCTCTTTTCCATGAGCAGCTTCTGGAAAGTTCTTTCTTTGTCCTCTTCTAGGTTCAATCCTCTGGTTGTCCTACTTCTTATTTCTAAACTAACTTCTTTCAGCATTTAGTATGTCTTAAATGATTCCAAACAGTTCATTATCATGCTGAACCATCCTTGAAACATCACTGATATCTTCTTAGAAGAATAATGATATTGCCAACTGAAGAATGAGGTGGTTCAAATTTGGAAGGGAGAGCTTTGTTTCTCATAAAGGGCTTCAGCCTGCAGTGTGGTCATTCTGCCAGGCTAGGAAGCACAGCCCCTGGCCAGAAGCCAGAAACAGACACTTCTAGGGAGGGGCAAAGGAAAAAGAAATATATGCTGAGTGGAATGGCTAAAAATAGATGCTCAATAAGCTATAAGAGGAGTCATGAACATTAATAAAGGGAAAAACAGGTGCATCCGCAAGTGAGTTTCCTACCCATTCATGGGACCCCTGTACAAAAAAATGGCCATGTTAGCATGATTTGGGGGTGGAGTTTTTGGCCCTCTGATATCAAAAGGTGAAGCAAAGGACACCAAAAGCCTCACTAACCATCTGAATACACAGGCCAGAAACATTGTGTGGTTGGTGGCTTCTTCACAGGCAAAAAGGAGAGACAGCATCAGACGTTCAGTTGACATCAGCGGTAGAGCCTTTTGAAAGGGCTGGTTTGTGTTTAGAGTTTAGAAAAGAAAGCCTCATCACAGCTCCAAGGGAGGGGTATAACAAGGTGTACCTGACCCTTCCATCCTGTCCTGACCAAGAACTCAATGTTCAAGGTTACTCTGGGGTGTCCTTGGCCCAGAGATGGTCCTTTCAGTCAGTTGTTGGGTTTAGGATTTTATTTTTAGCTTATAATGTAATTCTGAAGAATTATGTCTTCATAAGAACATTTCTGTTTTAAATAAATATTTCATCCAACTGAACATATTTTTGTTTTAGCAATTTCTCCTCCTATTGGCTACTAGTCTGCTTCCAAGGGAAGGAATAATTTTAGGGAATGTAATTCTTGGAGTGATTGTATAGTTAAATGTGTTGTATAATATTCTCCCACATCCTTTTTTTTGTTGTTGCAGCTGCCTCCTTGCTGGGATGGTGCTGGTGCATATGTTTTTGTGTGTGAATCTGTAAGTTCACTTGAGGTTAGGGTCTGAGAGGGGGAATATAAATAGGCTACTCGAGCCTTGTTATAAATAGAATAAATTCCAAATTGCAATTTCCTCAAGGGGGTTACTTCCTGTGATCCTTTTCTTTCCCTTCCTCTCAGGAGCAGGGTGTTGTGTATTCCTGTGGCTTAGCGGAGGTGAAGGCCCACCCTGATGGCCCATATAGTTGCAGTGAGGAGATTTGCAAAGGGAATAGCTCCCCACTGAGCCCAGAGATTGTTGCGAAGCCCTTCACTGGAAGTCCCTGAACTTGTGAGATGTGGCATTCATAGAAATGAGCCAATTTAGAAGTTTAAACCAACTGCATCTGCCCTTTTACACAGCATCATCAGAGTAAAGGTATTTTTATTTCTGTGTTCCTCCAGCATTTTCCGCAGATATTTTCTTTATCAGCCTCCTATTTCAATCTGCTTAGCAATAGGGCCCACTCTTAACCAGGGAAGGGGGATGAGACCTAAGACATGAGATAGTTAATAAATAATTTGGGGGTAAGTAGGAGATGGTGAGGCATAAGTGCAGGGTCAATTCCATAAGGACATATTTGAGTCTTTCATATTATTGAACAAATATACGTTTATGTGCACTATAGTACTAGACTCTGGGATACAAGCATGAACAACAATAAGAAAGTCTCTTCTCCCATGGGACTTATAATTCTGTCTCTGATGTATCATTCCTAGTCCTACTACTGCAGTTACAAAGGTAGGAAGATCTTTCACCTAGAAGGAGTCAGACAAGACCAAAAAGCCATAATACAGTAACATATAGTAACAGACTTTTAATTGTTGTAAGCACATAGGGGAAGAAACCTCCATAACTCCCTGGGAAGAAAGGACTTCACAGAGGTAGTGTGGGTTTAAGTAAGATTTGTAGGAAAATAAATAATTTCCTGGTGGACTAGGTCGGGGGAACAGCCTATGCAACATCTAAGAGAAGGACATTTTTAACTTTGCCCAGAGTTCAGTAGAGCTGGAGAGTACTGCTGAGAAGAGACATGAATGGCTAATGAGGAGGGCAAATTTCCAGATAGGGTGAGGATGTGTTCTCTCTCAATGCCTTCCTGAGGCAGCATTTTCTACCTACTCTTTTCCCAGGACTCAGGCCAACCTCATTGACTAACATAAAGGATTTGATGGGTAAGTTTACTAATATTAAACTACCCTTACAGTTCTGGAGAAAGCTCCAATTTGTAGATTATTTTCTAGTGTTGTTTGATTCTCTATTATTGAATACTTTTTTTTTGTCAATATTAATCAGTGATGTTGGTCTATAGACTGTTTAAGGTGCAATTTGTTAAGTTTTGGTGTAAATGTTAAGCTTATGTCATGAAAATAATTTAGAAAGTTCCCCTACCATTCTATACTTTGCAATGTTTTAGGTATTCTCAAGGTCTCTGATTTTTAAAAGATGTGGTAAAATCCCTGTAAGAAACTATAAAGAACTGGCGCTTTTCTGTGAGGAAATTCTGTTGTAAATTTCTTTATTTTTTTGTAGCCATTGTTTTGTTTAGGCTTTTTATTCACATTAGGACCAGTTTTGTTAAATTATATCTTCCTAAAATGTACCATTTCATTTACACTTTTAGGTTGTTTGCAGAGAATTATACAAAATATTGTTTTTTAAAATAGACTTCATCATGATAGTCACTTCCCTTTGTCACTTCTTTTTTAATGTCTTTCTTCTTTCTGCCTTTTGGCTGGCAAGTGGTTTTCCATTTTTCCTAACCAATTCGCTAATTTGCTTATTTCTTAATGCTGTCATTAAACAATTTTCTACCTTATTAACTTCTGCTTTTATGTTGATCAGTTCTATCTTTTTGCTTCCATCCTGTTCAGGATAAAAGTCTGAAATGAGTCTTACGGGGCTTAATGTCAAGGTGTTGGCAGGTGGTGTTCTTTTCGTAGGCTTTATGAGAGAATCAATTTCTTTGCCTCTTCCAGCGTCTAGATGCCATCTGCACGACTGGGCTCAGGGCCCTTCCATCTTCAAAATGTGTCATTCCAATTGCTGTTTCCATTGTCACATACCCTTTTTCTGACTTGTATCCTCTGCCTCACTCTTACTATGTGCACCAGACATAGTACTATATTCTGGGATACAAGCATGAACAAAACATAAATGTTTCTGCTCCCATCAGCATTATAATTCTGTATCTAATATATTGTGCCAAGTCCTACATGTTGGATTTACAGAGGTAAATGAATGTATAGTCCAGTTCCTCAAAACTCATACTAGTAGTCTAGGAAGAGTCAGACATGACCATAAATATCATAACAGTGATGGAAGTTGAAGTTTCTTTAATTTGTTATAAACACATGAAGGAAGAAACCTCCATATCTGTCTGGGAAAAGAGAGAGTGCTTCACAGAGGTGGTGTGGTTTTAAGTAAGATTTTTAGGAAAGGCTGTGATGGTATTGGGCTCACTCAGCTAATCAAGGAAAACCTCCCCCTTTCAAGATCCTTAACAATCACATCTGCAAAATCCTTTCAGCAAAGTAAGAGAATATAGTCACAATTTTCAGGGATTCAGATCTGAACATTTTGGGAGACTATTATTCAGTCTACCACAATGTGAAAATCTCCAAACTATTGCAGCAATAATTTTGAGAGAGAATTTTTTAGATAGCTGAGATCATATCTTAGTTAGGGAGGCAAGAACTGATAAAATCCAGGATTTTTCAATAAATATTTATAGAGCCTGTAATACCTAAGATACAAAAATTTTTGTATTTTTAAATATATACTGAGAACCTATAATACTTAAGATACAAAAATTAAAACCTTGGGCATGGTCCTTGGCCTCATGGAGCATATTTTATATTAATCAATAATTTTAAAAACTATCATAATAAGTTAAACAATGAAGTGTGTGATACTCTATATTAGTAGAAGCTGTAGATACTGTGGGTTATTTACCACAGTCAGAGACTCAGGCACAATGATTATGCCGTTTAAACATGGAGGATTAGGAGTACAGATAAATGGAGAGAAAGATTATTCTAGCTAGTGTGAACAGCATGTGTAAAGGCTCAGGAGTGAGTAAGTATATATGAAGCTTTGGGAGAGCTGAAGGATTATGAATATTATTAGAGCATAAGTATGCAGAAGAGAGTAAAGAGTAGGTGAATTTCACAAGACTGGATAGGTACGCAAAGGCCAAATCATGGAGAGTTTTAAGAATTTGTAGTTGGAAAGATTTTTTTTTTTTTACAGAAAGAATTTGTAGTTTAACATTTAGATATAAAAAAGATTGGTCAAACCCTAAACTCAGTGGAAAGCTACTGACATGTTCTCAGCTACAGAGAATGAATTGAATTAGAACAGAGAATAAGACATCAGGTAAGTGGGTATTTGGAAGATGCTGAAGTAATTAGGTGAAAGACAGTGGTTGCCTGAGCTAAGGCAGTATTGGTTGGGCTAGAAAATAGTGGTAGAATTTGAGAGGTTGTAATAAATAGAAATGTTAAAGATGTGGTTATGGACCAGTGTGAAAGAAGAGTGGGACAGAGGAGGTGAAGATATTTTGAGGACTCTAGCTAAAGCAATTGAGTGAATGCTTGTACCATTTAGGGATCCCAGTGATGCAGGAGATGTATGTCACAGCATGCCTTAGGGTGGATTATTCTCTCAAAAAGCTAAAGAGCCAGGACTTGGACCAGAATGTGGAAAGGCATTGTAATGGATGTGATTGGGACTTGAAAAAGGGATATCTTGTCTGAGGAGCAATAAACCTGAAAGAACAGAATAAGGATCTTAATACATATAATTTAATCTGAGAAATAGAAAATGATGCCATTTGAACTGGCCATAGACTAGGGAAAGTTTTCTCAACTTCTGTACCCACTAGTACAGCACAAGGAGATAGGGGAAATAGTGCCTTTTGAAGTCTGATGCAAGTTTGCTGCTCAGGTCAGACTTCACACACACACAAATCTCATGTTAAAGGTTCTGGAAAGGTCTGTTCTTTCCCCCTGTAAAAGAGGTTCTTTCTCAGAACAGTGTGGAGCCTCATGTGGGTGGGCACTCCTCCCTTTGAGACTGCCACTTCGTGTGGTGAGCCTATACGTGTGCAGTGCTGTGGAGTGACAGCACAAGGACACAGGGACATCTGAAAGGGCTTTGCAGATTTCAGAGCCAAAGGGAACTTCTATGTTTTGCTGGGAAGTATTATTTTCAACAGGGATATGTCTCTAATCAACAATGTCAATGTTAACTGAATAATGAATCAGCTCTAATTCCAACCCTCTTGTAGAAACCAGTATGAAATCATGGCACATATCCTTAGAACTCCTTTCTTGTCTTTGTAATCAGGTGTCTTGGAGTCTGGGTAACTTCAGCTTCTGTGAGCTGGGGGTTTATGAGCTGAGGGGACAGAAGATAGAAACAGAGCCAAGGAGAGACTCTGATGCTGCAGTGTCTAGGAAGGAACCTGGGCTATTGCCAGGCAAGCTCAGAACAAGAATTTCCCAAATGTTTCCAAGACTCACTGCTCCCAGGAAACAAAAGTAAATGCAAGAGAGGAATATCCAGCTATAGTGGAATGAAGAAGTCAGCAAAGCTCCCCATAAAATAAGTATAAAGGTCAAACAATTCTAATCAAAAGGCAGGAATTTTCCTTTTTCCTTAGGAGTACAAAGCTATTTGTTTCTGTAACAAGAGTAAGGCACACATGTTTTCATGGCTTTCTGTGGGTTGTAAGCAGTAATTTGAATTTAATTTTTATGCAAACGTTTAATGCACATTTCAATATAAACTAAAATTACAATAATTTTGTTACTACAAAAATTTTTATACTGCTATATAAGCTTAGTTGAAAGCTATCTCATTTCTTTATTATTTATTTATTTAAATTGACAAATATAAATTGTATATATTTATGGTACCCAATGTGATATTATGACATTTTGATATATGTATACATTGTGGAATAATTAAATCAAACTAATGTATGCATCACCTCACATACTTACCATTTTATTTTGGCTTTTTTTGGGTAGGAACATTTAAAATCTACATTCTTAGCAATTTTCAAGAGTACGTATGTTATTGACTATAGTAGTCATGCTGCATAATACATCTCTAGAACTTCTTTTTGGCTGATTAAAACATGTACCCTTTGACCAACATTTCCCTGTTTCCCATCCTTCCCTTCCTCAAACCCCATCCCAGTGGTTGGCAATTACCATTCTACTCTCCGGTTCTACAGATTTGACTTTTTCGGATTCCATGTATAAGTGAGACCATGCATTATTTGTCTTTCTGTGCCTGGATTATTTCACTTAGCATGATGTCTCCAGGTCCAAACATGTTGTTGCAAATGATATGATTTTCTTTTTTTGTAGGCTGAGTAGTATTCCATTATGTGTGTGCGTATGTGTGCGTGTATGTATATATATGTACATATACAGAATATATATCATATATTCTTCATCCAGTAAGTTTCCGTTGGTGGAAACTTACATTAATTCTGTATTTTGGCTATGTGAATAATGCTTCAAGGAATATAAGAGTGCATGTATTTCTTCAACATACAGATTTCATATCCTTTGGATTTATATCTAGAACTGGAATTGCTAGATCATATGATAGTTCTATTCAAGGTCCCAAGTCTGATTTCATGTGGGTAGAGAACATTTTTCTGAGATTCAGCATACCTAAGACAGAAGAATCATCTCTCTGTGGAATAGTCTCCCAATGGCAAGAGTAGTCTCCAAAGAGATTTAGGGCCGAATCCAGGGACATTGTTGAAGACTATTCTTTGCCAAAGTTGGAGCCTTTTCTCTTCTTTCTGCCTCATTAGATTTAGCTAAAATTACATTTATTTAGAGGGAGATTAGTGAAAATAACAATTAGTCACTTATTCCAAGTGAAAACGAAAATTTATTCCAAGTTCAAAGTCATAGATTGAGGAACTGAAGTTGTCAAGTGCAGGACTGGGTTCAGGAAAGGGCAGGGACTTGTGAGGCTGTGTATGAAGGAACTAGTTTAACATGAGGAAGGAACCATGAACCAGGGTCACCTCAAAGATGAGAACATCTTGCCTTCAGAAACCTCATCTTACACTACAGAAACCCCTGCAGCTAAAGACAGCCTGTGCAGAAAGTCAGAGGATCCTTTTCCTGCTTCTTAGCCGACAAAGACTTTCTTCAGCCAGCCATAAGGCAACTGTCAAATATTATCACATTTATCTTGAAGGATAAAATTCGTGCAAGCTCAATTCAACAGCAGAAACTAGATGCAAGAAAGAAGTCAGCCATGATGATTGTGGGGCTGGATCATTTCTCAGCTTGCTAGACACCGAGCCAGGGATAGTCTCTAGTCTAGACTGTTACTTCATGCACACTTGTGGTCCCTTAATGCTGAAGAGTCTGGGAAGATTTGCAGGGGTTTCTGTAGTTCAAGATGAGGTTTCTGAAGGCAAGATGTCCTCATCTTGGAGGCAAGTCTTTCTGTGCAGAGTGTAGGTATCCATGTAGCACTGTGTATTCACTGTTGGCACAAAGGTACTCAGAGGTATGTGAGGGGCTGGCAGATTCCAGGGTCAGGAGAAAATGCTCCTTCCTTATTCTGGAGACTGTTGATTCGGAGGAAAGATCTCCCTCCTCTCTGGAATTAACTCCATAGGAATAATGGATGAGCTTTAGTTCCATTCCTGGATCTTGTCGATACCAGTACATTCTGTCACAGCCCATGGTTTGAAAACATTCCAGAGTGATCTTTCCTGTCCCTATAACACAGTGTATTGGGGTCTGGTAGATGTCAGCTTCCATGAGGCCTACGGGAAGAGACAAAAACTGGCAACAGAGTTCATGATGAACTTAGATGCTGAGCCAGGCACAAACCCAACAAAGAAGAAGTGTTTTTTCTTGATTTTGGAATGAACTGTGTCTATAACTTACCTGCCCCCAGAAAATGCCAAATGACAGAGGAGACCGACAGTCATGGCACAGTCAGGACTAGAGAGGGTGTCTCGAGTACTGTGGAAGCAAGATGGGCTCTTGATGAAATCACCGTGTGTGTATGGCACAGCCCCTGCCGGCTTCCTGGGTCCCACAGCCATCCTGTTGAAACAGTTTCATCTATATCCTTTCAACCCATCAAACGGCTAATAGTTTTGTTCACTTCTGTCATCCAAACTGGGCTTGGTGCTTTGCTTATCTTAACTCAAGTTTTAATATTCTTACAAAACATTCCATTGCAACTGTTTTATAAGCTATCAATATAAAAACTGCATAGCTTTGAATGCCTATAATAGCAGGATTTTACCTAATTAAAAAGACTGGGAAAGGAAGTGGCATTTGAGTTGAGTTCTGAAGGATGAACAGAAATGAACTTTGCAAACCCAAGAAGAACATGCAGAAGAGGGAACCAGTGAATAGCGTGCCTTGATCAGACAAGGAGCAGGAGAACTTGTGAGCATTAAACAGGGCAACCTATGTGCATAAATACATGTAAAAGGCTTGGAGAAGTAACTGGAATTCATTGAGTCCTCAGAAAATATGGTGTTATTATTGTGTGATAATAGCTTTTTCAGTCTCATTTTTCACTGACTTGGTGTTCAGGCTTTATCAGCTTGATCAACTTAGCCTTTGCCTAGGATGATTTTAGTCCATCTTCCTTTTAATTGCACTATGAATCATGACAGAATAGAAAATACAATACAATAGATGCTTTGGTAATACTGCTAAAAATTGTTTGGGTGCTGCGGCAGTAAACAATGTCTAAACCAAGTGCCAGTCTCCCCACTCCCTTTCCCTCATTTCCTCTTCAAAGAAAAGTCTTTGGTTTGGTTGTGAGACACAAAGATTAATCCCAGAATGTCTCCAGCTTTGTCCACTTCCTTTGCCGTAGTTCATTAAGATCCATAGTCAGTATTCACTGAAATTTTTGTTCATATTATGCTGACATGGGGTTTGGGTTTTTACAATTATATCTCTACTATTTGAGAACCGTGTCTTCAGTCTGTACATATTTTACATGTAACACATGTAGGCCCCTGTTTATTCTTCCTCTGCCACGTCTCACAGAGAAATATAACAGTTTTGACTCACCAAACCCTGGAACACTCTTGCCCTGTCAGGAGCTCCTTTAAGACAAAAGTAACCATTGAAATCATTAGTGAGATTTGGCTTTATAGCCTTTACTATGAAATCTGGTCTTAATAGTAAGTGCTGAGAACAGAAAAAATAAATGGAATTTTACTGCCCCCTGCTGAAAAAAAGGTGTTAGAGGGTTGGGGAGATTCTGACAAATGTTAAAGAGGGAGGATCCCACTTGTTCTCAGTGTGAAATGACTTAAGGATGAGTGATGAGTTGATGAAGTCTTCAACAGTGACTGAATGTAAAATCTATATATACCTCACAGTAGAAGCAACTAAAGGAAGGAAAGAAGAGAAGTGCTCAATCTGGGCTTGAAAGTAGATATGAGAGAGTCTCAGGTCCTAATCAGATGAAGGGGTACTCAAAGGCAGAGGTAACTACTCCTTGTTGCCCAGTGCAGGAATAACTCATGCATAGCTTGCCTTTTGTGGATGAAAACGTTTTTCCCAAATACTACTTTTCTTTTCTTTTTTTTTTTTCTGACAAAATAGACTTTATTTTTTTTTATTTTTTTTTTAATAATATATACTTTTTATTGCATTTTAGGTTTGGGGGTACATGTGAAGAACATGCAAGATTGTTACATAGGTACACACATGGCAGTGTGATTTGCTGCCTTCCTCCCCATCATCTGTATCTGTTATTTCTCCCCATGCTATCCCTCCCCAACTCCCCACCCCCCACTGTCCCTCCCCTTTTTCCCCCCAA
>PVKV010034896.1:0-17203 GCA_004027835.1 Alouatta palliata | reverse complement strand
AGCAATTCTCCTGCCTCAGCCTCCCAAGTAGCTGGGACTACAGGCACGTGCCACCATGCCCAGCTAATTTTTGTATTTTTAGTAGAGACGGGGTTTCACCATGTTGACCAGGATGGTCTCGATCTCTTGACCTCGTGATCCACCCGCCTCGGCCTCCCAAAGTGCTGGGATTACAGGCGTGAGCCACCGCGCCCGGCAATTTTTGTATTTTTAGTAGAGATGAGGTTTCACCGTGTTGATCAGGCTGGTCTCTATCTCCTGACCTTAGGTGCTCCACCCACCTCGGCCTCCCAAAGTGCTGGGATTACAGGCATGAGCCACTGCACCCAGCCTTCACCTAGGCTGAGTGCAGTGGTGCAGTCTTGGCTCACTGCAACCTCCACCTCCCGGGGTCAAGTGATTCTCCTGCCTCAGCCTCCTGAGTATCTGGGACTACAGGCACCCACCACCATGCTCAGCTAATTTTTGTATTTTTAGTAGAGACAGGGTTTTGTCAGTTGACCAGGCTGGTGTCAAACTCCTGACCTTGTGATCTGCCTGCCTCAGCCTCCCCAAGTGTTGGGATTACAGGTATGAGCCACCGAGCCTGGCCAAAGTCTTTTTAATATAGGAACACATTTTCTTTTTTTTTTTTAGTCAGGGTTTTGCTCTGTTGCCCTCGCTGGAGTGCTGTGGCACAATCTCAGCTCACTGCAACCTCTGCCTCCCTGGATTAAGTGATCCTCTTACCTCAGCCTCTGGAGTAGCTGGGACTACAGGTGTGCCACCATACCTGGCTATTTTTTGTATTGTTATTATTATTATTTGTAGAGATAGGGTGTTGCCATGCTGTCCAGGCTGGTTTCGAATTCCTGAGCTCAAGCGATCAGCCCACCTCAGCCTCCCAAAGTGTTAGGATTACAGGTGTGAGCCATTGCACCGGCAGGAATACATTTTTATTTCATTTCATTTTATTAATTTATTTTTGAGATGGAGTTTTGCTCTTGTTGCTCAGGCTGGAGTGCAATGGCATGATCTCAGCTCACTGCAACCTCTGCCTCCCAGGTTCAAGTGATTTTCCTGCTTCAGCCTCCTAAGTAGCTAGGATTACAGGCAGATGCCACCATGCCTGGTTAAGTTTGTATTTTTGGTAGAGATGGGGTTTCTCCATGTTGGTCAGGCTGGTCTTGAACTCCTGACTTCAGGTGATCCACCCACCTCAGCCTCCCAAAGTGCTGGAATTATAGGCATGAGCCACCCTGCCCGGCCTAAATTTTTATTTTAAGCTTTCAGAAACAGTACAGAGCTATAGAGAGTCAAAAGTAAAAATCCCCTTTTAGTCTCATCCTACTTTTTTCCCTAGAGATAATCCCAATATAATTTTGGACTATAGCCTTTATCTTTTTATGTACAGTAATAAACATATACATTCATGTAGCTTTGTTTTTCATAAATGGCAGCAAATCATAAAAAGTGCCCTGGAACTTACATTTTTTCATACTGGTATGTCATAGAGCTCTTTCCACTTCAACTTCATTCTTTAGATTGCTATAATATCCCATAGACTGAATATATCTCATTCTTTAGATTGCTGTAATATCCCGTAGACTGAATATATCTCCTTTTAGCTAATCTATTTCCTACTGTTGGATATTTCTGTTCTCATATCTCACCCTTACAAACAGTGCCACAGTGAATATCCTATAACCTCTTTGTACTCACACATGTGAGTATTTCTGTGGGATTGGTGCCTAAAGTACAGAACCAGAAGTCTTTTTTTTTTTCCCCCCCCCGAGACTGAGTTTAGCTCTTTTGCCCAGGCTGGAATGCAGTGACATGATCTCGGCTCACTGCAAACTCTGCCTCCCAGGTTCAAGCGATTCTCTTGCCTCAGCCTTCTGAATAGCTGGCATTACAGGTGGCCACCACCATGCCTGGCTAATTTTTGTATTTTTAGTAGAGACGGGGTTTCACCATGTTGGTCAGGTTGGTCTTGACCTCCTGACCTCAGGTGATCCTCCTGCCTTGGCCTCCTGATGTGCTGGGATTATAGTGTGAGCCACCATGCCCAGCCTATTATTTTATTTTATTTTATTATTATTATTTTTTTTTTATTTTAAAAATGAATGGAGTCGGGGTCTTCCTGGGTTGCCCAGGCTGGTCTCTACCAATCCTGGGCTCAAGTGATCCTCTCACCTCGGAGTCCGAAAGTGCTAGGATTACAGGCATGAGCTACCGCACCTGGCCCTGCACTGTATCCTGTGAGATTGCCTTTTTTTCTTTTTGGCAGAGGTAGAGTCAAGTAAAAACTTTGTAAAGTGCTGATCTTTTTTGGCTTGCTTATTTATTTATTGAGATGGAGTCTCACTCCCCCATGCTGGAGTGTAGTGGCATGATCTCAGCTCATTGCATGCCCTACCTCCTGAGTTCAGGTGATTCTTCTGTCTCAGCCTCCCTAGTAGCTGGGACTACAGGTGCACACTGCCATGCCCAGCTAATTTTTTGTTTAGTAGAGACAGGGTTTCACGGTGTTATCCAGGCTGATCTCTAATTCCTGAGCTCAGGCAATCCACCCACCTCAGCCTCCCAAGGTGGTGGGATTACAGGCATGAGACACCGCACCCAACCTGTTTTTATTTTATTCGTTTATTTTTTTTGATTCGGTCTCACTCTGTCACCCAGGCTGGAGTGCAGTGGCGCAATCTCGGCTTGTTGCAACCTCCACTTCCTGAGTTTAAGTGATTCTCCTGCTTCAGCCTCCCGAGTAGTTGGGATTACAGGCACTCATCACCATACCTGGCTTTTTTTTTTTTTTTTTTTTTTTTTTTTGTGGTAGAGAGGGGTTTTACCATGTCGGCCAGGCTGGTCTCAAACTCCTGACCTTGGGTGATCCACCCACTTCAGCCTCCCAAAGTGCTGAGATTACAAGTGTGAGCCACCTCGCCTGGCCTTTTTAAAATTTTTTTTCTTGTACTCTTTAGTATGTAATTCTTTAAAACACCTGACTTCAGCCAGGCACAATGACTCATGCCTGTAATCCCAGCACTTTGGGAGGTAAAAGAGGGAGAATCTCTTGAGGCCAGGAATTCAAGAACAGCCTGGGCAACATAACCTCTACCTCTACAAAAAACGAAAAAAATTGGCTGGGTATGGTGGCTCACGCCTGTAATCTCAGCACTTTGGGAGGCCAAGGCAGGTGAATCACTTGAGGCCAGGAGTTTGAGACCAGCCTGGCCAACATGACAAAACCCTGTCTCTACTAAAAATATAAAAATTAGCTGAGCGTGATGGCACACACCTGTAATCCCAGCTACTTGGGAGGATGAGGCATGAAAATCGCTTGAACATGGGAGGCAGAGGTTGCAGTGAGCCAAGATTACATCACTGCATTCCAGCCAGGGCAACAGAGTGAGACCCTGTCTCTAAATAAATAAATAAATTTAACTGAGCATGGTGGTGCATACCTGTAGTCCCAACTACTTGCCTGTCGTCTCAGCTACTTCAGAGGCTGAGGCAAGAGGCTCCCTTGAGCCCAGGAGTCCAGGCTACAGTGAGCCATGATTCCACCACTGCACTCCAGTTTGTACAACAGCGTAAGACCCTGTCTCTAAAAACAAACCAAAGAAAACCCTTCCAAAGTTATTAACCTATGGCCAGATTGATTCATGTGTACCCCACTCATGGCTCCTCACTGCTGTCTGAACTCGATTACTGTAGTTTAGTTTAGTTTTAGAGATGTGGAGATCTTGTTGTGTTGCTTGGGCTGGTCTCTAACTCCTGGCCTCAAGCAGTCCTCCTACCTCAGGCTGCTGAGTAGCTGGGATTACAGGTGTGGGTAACATGTCCAGTGCAAACTGGATTATGTTAAAGGCAGTATAAGACATATTATTTTATTCCTGAATATCTAGTTATCCATCTCCAAAAGATAAAAGGAATTTCCCCGTTATCAAACTACGATGCTGTTATCATATCTAGAAGGAAAAGATAAGGTCAGTAGTTATTTCCCCTTGTCTCCTGCATTTTGTTTGGAGTGGATTCCATCAGGATTTAGATAGGACTCCAGTCCAGCACGTGCTTCTATGTGGCCCTCCTGTGCTTGTTCACTCACCCAGCACTTAACAGCTCTGAGACCTAATGGTACCTGAGAACTAATAGTAAACTCATACTTTTTAAAAATAATTAATTAATTAATTATTTTTTTTAAGATGGGTTTTCACCATGATGGCCAGGCTGGTCTTGAACTCCTGACCTCAGGTGATCCACCCACCTCGGCCTCCCAAAGTGCTAGGATTACAGGCGTGAGCCACCGCGCCCGGCAGGCTCATACTTTTGTTATAAGGATAAAGATAATAAATGTAATAAGGTGGTCACTTCACTAAGTCATGGCACACTGCTGCTAATATTGTGATCGTCATTGTTATGTGTTGTTCCCTAGCTGAGATTATGGATAACTTAGCAGTAGGGCCCCTATTTAAGCCTGTTTTTAATTAACTTATTTATTTTTGATTAATTAATTTAAAAATTATCATTTTTTTTTGCTGACACCCGGCACTTGATTAGTGGGGAAACTCGTCTTGGTCTGGCAGAGAGACTGGGATGGATGGGACTAGCGCTCATCTCGAGGGGGTATGTTCTGGAGGATCAGGTGTTCCTCCTTGTGGGTTTAGAGGAAACACCCTCATAGATGAAACCCCCCAGAGAGCAGCGCTGCAACTGCCAAGCCGTCGGGGTAGGAGGGGCACCCTAGGCATGGCTGGACCGTTGTGACAATGGGGCTTGGATGTCAGCCTCGATGTCAATGGTCTGGAAGCGCGGCTGTACTTATGCACGAGGGCATCGGTAGGGCCATCCAGGAACTTGTGTTTTTGTTTTTTTTTTTTTTTTTCTTAAGATGGGGTTTCACCATGTTGGTCAGGCTGGTCTTGAACTCCCGACCTCAGGTGATCCGCCTGCCTTGGCCTCCAAAGTGCTTGGATTACAGGCGTGAGCCACCACGCCCGGCCTTTAGTTACTTCTTAAAAGTTCCAGGCAACATCGTTGCGACATACCAGAGACACTGGAGACCAGGTCGGTCATGAGTGCCGTGGCGTCGTTGCTGGGCGTTGGCAGGGCCTCCGCAGGAAGGCGAAGAGAGGGTGTGACCTTGCACCGTTGACCTCGCACTTCCCAAAGAGGGAGAAGTTGGTCTCGAACCCACCACCAGGTCGGAAGTACTTTAGGGAATTCAGAATCTCTTCGTTCTTGGCGTTCTCCTGATGCCAAACTGGCTGCACGGGAAGCCGAGCACCACCAGGTCAGTGGGCCCAAGGCGCTGCTGCAGCTCGTTCATCTGGGTGTAGTCCCGTACTGTGGTGCCTCAGAGGGACGCCACATTCTTGATAAGCAGCGCCTTGCCCCGCAGGGAGCCTAGGCTTACAGGCTGCCGCCGGCCATGGGGCGCGCCAAGAGGGCGTACACCGACTGGGATGCCGCCGCCGCTAGCCGAGCAGCACACATGGCACAGTTCTGTTATTATTATTTTTTGAGAGGAGTCTTGCTCTGTTGCCAGGCTGGAATGCAGTGGCATAATCTCTGTTCACTGTAACCTCCACCTCCTGAATTCAAGAGATTCCTCTGCCTCAGCCTCCTGAGTAGCAGGGACTACAGGCGCGTGCCACGACTCCCGGCTAATTTTTTGTATTTTAGTGGAGATGGGGTTTCACCATGTTGGCCAGGATGGTCTTGATTTCCTGACCTCATCATCCGCCTGCCTTGGCCTCTCAAAGTGCTGGGATTACAGGCGTGAGCCACTGCGCCCGGCCGATTTGTTTATTTATTTTTATTTTTTGAGATGGAGTTTCGCTTTCTCGCCCAGGCTGCAATGCAGTGGCATGATCTTGGCTAATGGCAACCTCTGCCTCCTGGGTTCAAGTGATTCTCCTGTCTCAGCCTCCTGAGTAGCTGGGATTACAGGCATGAGCCACCACACCCAGCTAATTTTTGTAGTTTTAGTAAAGACAGGGTTTCACCATGTTGGTCAGGCTGGTCTCGAACTTCTGACCTTGTGATCTGCCCACCTCAGCCTTCCAAAGTGCTGGAATTACAGGAGTGAGCCACCACAATCAGCCTATTTTTAAAATTATTTATTTATTTGATTTTGAGATGGAGTCTTGCTCTGTCACCCAGGCTGGAGCTCACTGCAACCTCCGTCTCCTGGTTCAAGCGATTCTCCTGCCTCAGCCTCCTGAGCAGCTAGGATTACAGGTGTGTGCTGCCACACCGTGCTAATTTTTGTAATTTTAATAGAAACGGGGTTTCACTATGTTGTTCAGGGTGGTGTTGAACTCCTGACGTGATCCGCCTGCCTCAGCCTCCCAAAGTGCTGGGATTACAGACATAAATCACTATATATATTTTTTTTTAAAGACGGGGTTTTACCGTGTTGGTCAGGCTGGTCTTGAACTCCCGACCTCAGGTGATCCACCCGCCTTGGCCTCCAAAGTGCTTGGATTACAGGCGTGAGCCACCACACCCAGCCCATAAACCACTATTTTATGTGCCTGGCTATTTTTTATTTTTTTGAGATGGAGTCTTGCTCTGTCACCTAGGCTGGAGTACAGTGGCTAGGTCTTGGCTCACTGCAACCTCTGCCTTCTGGATTCAAGTGATTTTCCTGCCTCAGCCTCCTGAGTAGCTGGGGCTACAGGCACATGCCACCATATCTGGCTAATTTTTGTATTTTTAGTAGAGATGGGGTTTCACCATGTTATCCAGGATGATTTCAATCTCCTGACCTCGTGATTCACCTGCCTTGGTCTCCCAAAGTGCTGGGATTATAGGTGTGAGTCGCCACACCCAGCCTTAGTATTTTGTATTATTAGTAGAGGCAGGATTTCACCAGGTTGGCCAGGCTGGTCGTAAACTCCTGACCCTCAGGTGATCCGCCTGCCTCGGCTTCTCAAAGTGCTGGAATTACAGCCACCATGCCCAGCCCTATTTTTATTTTAATACTTAGCAAGATATCTGGCCCCTGTGGGTGATCAGTAGCTGATTTTATTTTATTTTATGAAAAGGAGATACCTCCCCTTTCCCACTCCCCAACGAGTTCTTTCCAGCAACACACACACACAGAAGAATAATCAGCAATGAAGTATAGTCACAAGTGGTATTTAATCAAACATTGAACGAAATTTCCCAAGACTGCCTGCCTCATCCCACCACACTGTTTTTCTCCATGGCACTTTCTCCCTTCTTACACCCTTTATGGCTTGCGTGTTACATTATTGCTGTGATCTTTCTCCTGCCAGTAGAATGAAAGCCTCCTAAGGACAGAGATTGTTGTCTGTTCAGTTCCTTGATGTTTCCCAACATCTAGCACAGTGCCGGCACATGGCAGTGCTCAGTAAATGTGCGCGTATGACTGTGACCTCTGTTCTCTGTGAGCCTCACAGGGTGGCTTCAGCTGGTCAGCCTTCGAGGTCAGTAATGACTGGATGAAAGCAGCTGACCATCTTCTCCCATCTGCTTCCTCCTCCAGGATTTTTCACCAAGCCTGTGTCCATTTCTGGGGCTCCCCTTTTTACACTGAATAAGAACAGTGTTTGCTGTTTTTCCAACCCTCTTGGCAAAACTGAAATCCTGACCCTTACTTCCCTTACTTCCCTTTGTTTCTCCCTTCCTATTGTTTGACAGCTTTTAGGATTTGGCTAAGACAACTGTTCTGGTGAAAATTGGTGCCTGTTGCTGGGCATGGTGGTGCATGCCTGTAATCTCAGCATGGTGGTGCACGCCTGTAATCTCAGCACTTTGAAAGGTTGAGACGGGTGGATCACCTGTGGTCAGGAGTTCGAGACCAGCCTGACTAACATGATGAAACCCTGTCTCTACTGAATTAAAAAAAAAAATAGTCAAGCATGGTGGTGCATGCCTGTAATCCGAGGTACTTGGGAGGCTGAGACAGGAGAATCGCTTGTATCTGGGAGGCGGAGGTTGCAGTGAGCCGAGATCGTGCCATGACACTCCAGCCTGGGCAACAAGAATGAAACTCCATCTCAAAAAAAAAGAAAAGAAAAGAAAAGAAAATTGGTGCCTATGGACTTTTAGGACCATCTCAAGGTTATCTGTGTTTGAAAAAGGATGTTCTTAAATTTCCCCATGTAACATGTTCTGCTGACTGCAGCTGTTGGCATTTACACAATTTTCTTTCTTTTTTTTTTTTTTTAAGTTCTTGGGTACATGTGCAGGGTGTGCAGGTTTGTTACACAGTGTGCCATGGTGGTTTGCTCTACCTGTCAACCCATCACCTAAGTATTAAGCTCAGCATGCATTTATTATTTTTCCTAATACTATCCCTCCTCGACCCCATCCTCCAAGAGGCCCCAACACAATTTTCATTCTATCTGACATAGGGTCAAAGGTTGCAGGTCTTTCTTGTGCTGGCATTTGCTTAGGACAAAGGAATTACCACAGGAAAAAGCTGAAAAAGAAGTTAAGAGCTTGAGGCCTAGCATGATGCCACTCCATGTTTCAAGTCTGGTCTCTGCCCTCCCAAGGTAACTTCAGGATGGAGAGCTTGCTCTTCGGTCCCTGCAGCTTGGTTGCCTTCATTGTCAACAACTGCCGAGGCATTGCCTGGTACCACAGCATCAAAATAGCCTCTGACTTGGTGTTGGGGACCCTCTGGCCTATAAGCCACTTGGCTCCATCATTTGCTGACTGTTGTGGCCTTGTTCCTTTAATTGTTTCCCTTTTTTATTTAAGTAACACTTGTTTTGTTTGTTTTTTTTAGACAGAGTCTCACTCTGTTGCCCAGGCTGGAGTACAGTGGTGCAATCTCGGCTTACTGAAACCTCTGCCTCCCAAGTAGGTGGGACCATAGGCATGTGCCACCACACCCGGCTAATTTTTGTATTTTTAGTGGAGATGGGGTTTTACCATGTTGGCTAGGCTGGTCTCGAAGTCCTGGGCTCAATCAGTCCTTCCACCTCTGCCTCCCAAAGTGCTGGTACTACAGGAATGAGCCACTGCACCCATCCTGATGTGAGTTTTAAAGTCATCTTGGCACCCAGGCTACTGTGTAAATGTAACCAGCATGCTATCCATGACGTTTGTTTATTTGTTTGATTGTCTGGTTTTTGAGACAGGATCTCAACTGTCGCCCAGGCTGGAGTACAGTGTCATCCATCTGGGTTCACTGCAGCCTTCACCTCCATGGCTCAAGGGATCTTCCCGCCTCAGCTTCCAAGTAGCTGGGACGACAGGTGTGCCACCACGCCTGGTTAAGTTTTGTATTTTTTGTAGAGATGGAGTCTTGCCACGTTGCTCAGGCTGGTTTAGAACGGGGCTCAAGTGATTCCCCCAGCTAGGCCTCCCAAAGTGCTGGGATTATAGGTGTGACCCATCGTGCCTGGTCTCTCCATGACCTTTCATCCCTCCTACCCACATTGCTAAAGAGCTTCCCTGTATATTTCAGTTTGCTTTTTGTATCTTGGTTAGGTAAATTCTTGGCAGTACAATTCTTGACTACATGGATTTGCCAGATTTCTCCCCGAAATGCTTAATCTTTCCTGGTAAATTAAGTTACAATAATAGCTGGGCATGGTGGCTCACAGCTGTAATCCCAGCACTTTGGGAGGCCAAGGCAGGTGGATTGCTTGAGTCCAGGAGTTTGAGACCAGCCTGGGCAATGTGGCAAGACTCTGTTCCTACAAAAATTCAAAAAAGTGACTAGGTGTGGTGGCACATGCCTGTAGTCCCAGCTGTGCTGAAGGCTGAGGTGGGAGAATTGCTTGAGCCCCCAGGCGCGGGGAGGTGAGCTGAGATTGCCCAACTGCACTCCAGCCTGGGCGACAGAGTGAAGCCCTGTCTCACTGTCTCAAAAAAAAAAAAAAAAAAAGGTTACAATAATGAAGCCCACTTCACAGCGTTTTGGCATTGTCAAATATTTGATTTGAATTGGATATAAACTAAGAAGCTGTATTCATGGTAGTTACGAGTTAATTGGATTGGCTGGGAACTAGCCACCTTCTCAGAGGGCCTTTATAGCTAAGGTTTCCTGGGGTCTTGCCGTTTTTATTCCATGTGGCTTCCTTGCTCAGTCTGATTTTGGAGATAAAAGATTTCCTCCCTTTGTTTACATGGTTGATTTTACCGCTACAAGAGCCTTTAGGATTGTTTTTCTGGAGTGAGATGGGGATGGGGTGGGGACTTGGGTGTAGGGTATATGTTCAGGGCTTTCCCTTGATGGTGGTGGGCATCTTCCTATTCTTTAATTAGTCATTTTCTGGCAAACTAAGAAGTGGAAAATTTGAGAGTGGTTGCCAAATTGTGACTATGGGGATGTAGCCTGCAGGTTAAACATTGAGAAGCCCAGATTGCTGGCTTTGTTTTCAGGAATTGGAGCCTAGCAAAACAAGGTGGCCAACACACAGGAGTGTTCCTAGGGCTTCTGAGTTTTCACAGCCCCTCTGGAAGTGACTTGTGAGTTGTAGAGGTTAGTCTGTTTAATCCAGCTTGGTGTACCTTGTGGAAGCTTGCTTCCTAGGACAGCACCACCCAATAGTCTCTGCAGATGTAAATGGGCTGTAATCTTCAGTGTTCATTACAATGGTCCTTGGCCTTGTGTGACTGTTTGACACAGGAAATAGCTAGTGAGACTGAGGAATGGAATTTTAAATTTTATTTAATTAAAATTTGCATAACCGGCCAGGGCACCGTGGCTCACACCGGTAATCCCAGCAACTTGGGAGGCCAAGGCAGGTGGATTACCTGAGATCAGGAGTTTGAGACCAGCCTGACCGACATAGTGAAACCCCATCTCTACTAAATACAAGAAATTAGCTGGGTGTGATGGTGCATGCCTATAATCCTAGCCACTCGGAGGCTGAGGCAGGAGAATCGCTTGAACCCAGGAGGTGGAGATTGCAGTGAAACAAAATTGTACCATTGCACTCCAGCCTGGGCAACAAGAGTGAAACTCCATCTTAAAAAAAAAAAAAACTAGGTCGAGTTCGCCTGTAATTCCAGCACTTTGGAGAGTGAGGCAGATGTATCACGAGATCAGGAGATTGAGACCATCCTGGCCAACACAGTGAAACCGCGTCCCTACTAAAAATACAAAAATTAGTCGGGTGTGGTGTCGCATGCCTGTAATCCCAGCTACTTGGGAGGCTGAGGCAGGAGAATTGCTTGAACCAGGGAGTCAGAGGTTTCAGTGAGCTGAGATCGTGCCACTGCACTCCAGCCTGGCAACAGAAGAAGACTCCATCTCAAGAAAAAAAAAATTTTTGCATAACCACATGCAGTAGTGGCTATATAATGCACTGTGGGGCTTAGGTGGTTGCCCCCCGTGCCCAGCCTGACATTGTGCTCCCCTGCCTCTTGCTCCAGGAATCCGTAGCCTTACTGATTCCTCAGACCAGTTGCCCCATCCCCAAGTCTGTGAAGTCTTTTCTGTTGTATCTGACTTCTCTCACACTTGCTGGAGGGATAAATAATTATGTTGTACAATTGAAAAAACATGAGCTGGGCATGGTGGCTCTCATCCCTGTATCCTAGCACTTTGGAAGGCCAGGGTGAGTGGATCACTTGAGGTCAGTAGTTCGAGACCAGCCTGGCCAACATGGTAAAACCCCATCTCTACTAAAAATACAAAAATTAGTTGGGTGTGGTGGCACATGCCTGTAGTCCCAGCTGTTCAGGAGGGTGAAATTCACTTGAACTTGGGAGCTGTAGGTTGCAATGAGCCAAGATCACACCATTGCACTCCACCCTGAGTGACAGAGCAAGACTCCATCTCAAAAAAGTAAAAAAATAAAAAAATAAATTTTCAGAGCTGTAGAAAATAAATAATATATATTTTTTTTGAGATCAAGTCTCGCTGTGTCACCAGGCTGGAGTGCAGTGGCGCGATCTTGATTCATTGTAACCTCCGACTCCTGGGTTCAAGAGATTCTCCTGCCTCAGCCTCCCAAGTAGCTGGGACTACAGGTGCCCACCACCACGCCCAGCTAATTTTTTTTTGTATTTTTAGTAGAGGTGAGGTTTCACTGTGTTCACTAGGCTGGTCTTGAACTCTTGACCTCAAGTGATCCTCCTGCCTTGGCCTCCCAAAGTGCTGGGATTACAGGCATGAGCCTCAGCGCCCGGCCAAAATAAATAAATTTTAAAATATACTGTCTTTCTTGTTTTCTGGTAATTTCGGATGCTCTTTCCCCATGGCTAGATTTAGATCTTCATGGAGCTGGCCAGTCTTTGGGTGTTCCTTTTGTCCTTTAGGTCACGTAGATTGTGGCCATTAAATACTTATTGCCAACTAATTCACTGGTCTGCCTTTCTAACTGACTTTTCCCCTGCCTCCCAGGTGCTTTGAAGAAGAGTCTCACAGCCAAGCAGGTCCAGGCGGATTTCATAACTCTGGGTAGGTCATTGGCCAAGGTTGTGCAGGGTGACTGGCTTCTGAGGCTTTTGATTATATTAATGTATCCTTCTGTTCTCTTACAGGTCTTAGTGAGGAAAAAGCTACTTACTTTGCTGAAAAGGTATAATTCCTCTTAATCAAGGTTAATTAAGATCCTTTGCTATTTATTTATTTATTTTTGAGAACAGGTTTCACTCTCATTGCCCAGGCTGGAGTGCAATGGCATGACCTCGGCTCACTGCAACCTCCACCTCCCAGGTTCAAGCAGTTCTGCCCCAGCCTCTTAAGTAGCTGGGATTACAGGCATCTGCCACCATGCCCGGCTAATTTTATAAAAAGGAAATCAAACTGAAAATGTGTATATAGGTGAGTCTGAATTCACCTATATATTTTTTTTTTGAGACGGGGTTTAGCTCTTGTTACCCAGGCTGGAGTGCAATGGCGCGATCTCGGCTCACCGCAACCTCTGCCTCCTGGGTTCAAGCAATTCTCCTGCCTCAGCCTCCCGAGTAGCTGGGACTACAGGCATGTGCCACCATGCCCAGCTAATTTTTTGTATTTTTAGTAGAGACGGAGTTTCACCATGTTGACCAGGATGGTCTCGATCTCTTGACCTCGTGATCCACCCGCCTCGGCCTCCCAAAGTGCTGGGATTATAGGCGTGAGCCACCGCGCCCGGCCTCACCTATATATTTTTAGTAGAGACGAGGTTTCACCATGTTGGTCAGGCTTGTCTCAAACTCCTGACCTCAGGTGATCCACCCACCTCAGCCTCCCAAAGTGCTGGGATTACAGGCGTTAGCCACCACTCCCAGCCCCTTGCTTTTATTTCACGAAGAGAGAAAAAAATGGGAAATGCCGAGTATGACCATACCATCCATCAGTATCATCATTTCCCTAGCCTAAGGTTCTCTTTTTCTTTTCTTTTCTTTTCTTTTTTTTTTTTTTTTTTTGAGACAGAGTCTTGTTCTGTCACCAGGCGCCAGGCTAGAGTACAGTGGCTCGATCTCAGCTCACTGCAACCTCCGCCTCCCGGGTTCAAGCAATTCTCTTGCCTCATCCTCCTGAGTAGCTGGGACTACAGGCTTGTGCTACCACGCGTAGCTAATTTTTGTATTTTAGTAGAGACAGGGTTTCACTATGTTGGCCAGGATGGTCTCAATCTCTTGACCTCGTGAGCCACCGTTCCCGGCCTCCCCAGCCTAAGGTTTTCATTTGGCTTCAAGCGAGTGTCATACACACACTTTAACCAGCACTATTCAGTGCATCTCTAATCATTTCTCCTGGTTTGACCCAGTCAAATATCTACCCATTTTCATGGATCAGGAGAAGACTTACTTGTAAAAATACTCCGACTTTCTCCAGTTTGCTGCTCTCAGTTGTCACTGTGACAAAAAAAAAAAAAAAGTGACTGATTGGGAACTTACCGTGAAGACCCCAATTTTGCCATTGTCCAGTAGAAGCCATGCGGGTGCCACTATGAGGGCAGCACCATTTTTATTCCAAGATGGAACAAATCTTGGAATGAAAAATAAAACATTTATGTTGTCATCTGCCACTTTGTACCCCTCCTTCACTAGGTATGCGCATATAGGCTGAGCCCTTGGTTCTGCACCCTCCCCACTATCTGTGTAAATGCTAAATATTGCAACGTTTGGGGCAGGGTGGAGAGGGGGAGATTTTTCCTGTTGTTACTGACTTTGGCTTTTGCTTTTGTTCCAGTGGAAGCAGAATGCCCCCACCCTTGCTCAGTGGGCCATAGGTCAGACTCTGATGATTAACCAGCTCATTGATATGGAGTGGAAATTTGGAGGTAACTAGTTACAACCAGTCCTGAGTTATTTGGGTGGTACAGGGGTGAGTTGCAGAGGCTATGACACAGCCACTATGGGGAAGAAGGCATGTCCTAGTCCCCAGCACTGTTGGGTCAGCAGCAGCTGCTTTGTATTCTGTCTGCAGTCAGTAGCAATTTTCATTCATGGCTCTGGATAAGTTGACTTGCCAAAGAGCACACCTTGCTGCCCTCATACTGGCTCCCACATAGCTTCTGCTGGACCACTGCAAAATTGGGGTCTTCAGAGTTAGTCCTCAATCAGTCACTTGTTATTTCTCTCTCTTTTTTTTTCATGTCACAGTGACATCTGGGAGTAGCGAACTGGAGAAAGTGGGAAGTATATTTTTACAAGTAAGTCTTCCCCTGATCCTTGAAAATGGGTAGATTTTTGACTCAGTTAAAAATTATCAAATCTGGCCGGGCGTGGTGGCTCACGCCTGTAATCCAAGCACTTTGGAGGCCAAGGCGGGTGGATCACCTGAGGTCGGGAGTTCAAGACCAGCCTGACCAACATGGTGAAACCCCGTCTTAAAAAAAATATATATATGGGCCGGGCGCGGTGGCTCACGCCTGTAATCCCAGCACTTTGGGAGGCTGAGGCGGGTGGATCATGAGGTCAAGGGATCGAGACCATCCTGGTCAACATGGTGAAACCCCGTCTCTACTAAAAATACAAAAATTAGCTGGGCATGGTGGCACGTGCCTGTAGTCCCAGCTACTCAGGAGGCTGAGGCAGGAGAATTGCTTGAACCCAGGAGGCGGAGGTTGCGGTGAGCCAAGATCGCGCCGTTGCACTCCAGCCTGGGTAACAAGAGCGAAACTCCGTCTCAAAAAAAAAAAAAAAAAAAAATTATATATATATATCAAATCTACACTGGGTTTCTTTAAATATCCATTTAAATGGGTGTTTTACTGAAGTACCTTATATATCTCAGAGCAGTGTAGCCAGTTAAAGACGTGGTCACTAACATACCTACATTCAAATGGCCAGATCCTAGTATTATTCATTAAAGTGTGATTGTTGGCCGGGCGTGGTGGCTCACGCCTGTAATCCTAGCACTTTGGGAGGCCAAGGTGGGTGGATCACTTGAGGTCAGGAGTTCAAGACCAGCCTGGCCATCAGGGTGAAACCCCATCTTAAAAAATAAAAAATAAATAAATAAATAAATAAAGTGTGATTGTTCTGTAATCGTGGGAATTGTTAGAATTTTCGGTGGTGGATGCTCCAGACTGCTCCTGTATGACTCTTAGGTTGGAAGCTTAATTAAGTGAAAGGATTTTAAGAATTTTTTTGCCCAGTCGTCATCATTTTAATTTAAATTATTTCTTTTTCTTTAATCAGCTAAAGTTGGTGGTTAAAAAAGGAAATCAAACTGAAAATGTGTATATAGGTGAGTCTGAATTCCCATTTGAGCCTTTTCACCTTTTACGTGTTCTCTGCAGTCAGGGGCTGGTGATGCTCACCGCAAATCATGTCTTCTGTAAAAACAGTCATTGCCAGCTGTGGATTAGCCATTCCACTGCCTTTCCTCTCATGAAAGATGGCACAAGGCGTGTTAGTGAGCCATTGGCAGGCTGGAGCCCCCACAGTTGAAGAGCCTTTTTGAAAAAGGGAAAGGGAGGGAAAGGAATGGCTGTTACCGAAGAAGAAGGTTGACGAGCAAGAAGCTCTTGCTGTAGAAGTCATATTGAACATCCCAAATGATGCCCTTTCATCTCTTTGTGCCGTGGAGCTGTGCCATTTGAACACTCACTCCCCTTTTTTCCTATGGAGCTGAGAACCTTCTGCATTCAAGTCTCTCAGTTCTTTATTATGATCAATTACCCATCAAGAGCTGCTTAGATGTACCAAGCCAAAAGAGAGAAAAAAAAACCTCTGGGTGGAAATTAATTTTCCTGGATGATTCTGTGGAGTTGGAAACATTTATCTGAAGCTGAATTTTCTCTCCCCAGAATTAACCTTGCCTCAGTTCTACAGCTTCCTGCACGAGATGGAGCGAGTCAGAACCAGCATGGAGTGTTTCTGCTGATTTCTGTCCTTGCAGCTCCGCTGGCCCCTTTCCCTGCCCTCCTCCCTTCCCTGGGTGACTGCTCTGAGAGGCATCTCACTTACAGGCCTGTGGGGCACTCCATGGGAGCCCAGGTGCAAAGGGTTTCTGAAAAACAATAGGATTAATTACTTAAAGAGCCCAACACAATTACCCCATAAACTCTGGGGTAAACTCTGTTATGGCAACCACCACCACCTATCTGTCTTCCAGAACACATTTTAGATACTCTGACAGGCTACTGCATTTCAGGTTCAGAGGAGAAAATAAGTTGTCACCTCCCCTTCAAAGTTCCAGAATAAATGGTGCCATCATTCAAGATAACATGCTGATCACCCTCTTCCCAAAAAGCAAGAGCTTGTTTATGGCTGAGGAAGAGGCTGATTGTCTGAACGACACATGTACAGAGCCCTCACGAATTTCTGCACACTCGGTCTGTGCTGGTGGAACACTGCCAATCAGTTTTTAATGAGGCACCTGTGTATAAATACATGCTTGGTCTTCTCTGCAGAGAACCAAGGCTAAACTCTCCTCACTTCTGGTTTCGCCCTGTTGTGTTAAAACGAGGCAGGCCTTTTGAGCCATTTTAGTTTGGATTCAAGCCAACTACTTCTGCTGGTTAGAGGATGAATAAAAACGGTTCTGAAGTAAAGGTCTGGATCCAGTTGTCTTTCTGCATGGATTAAAGAGTCGTGTTCCTTGCAGACAGCCAGTGCTTGCTCTTGTCTTCAAAAATTATCTTCCTGGGCCGGGCGCGGTGGCTCACGCCTGTAATCCCAGCACTTTGGGAGGCCGAGGCGGGTGGATCACGAGGTCAAGAGATCGAGACCATCCTGGTCAACGTGGTGAGACCCCGTCTCTACTAAAAATACAAAAATTAGCTGGGCGTGGTGGCGTGCGCCTGTAGTCCCAGCTACTCAGGAGGCTGAGGCAGGAGAATTGCTT